>JAUZNC010012574.1:0-28103 GCA_034780395.1 Vannuccia rotundouncinata | reverse complement strand
TTTTTCTTGTAGAGAGAGGTGATTATTTGGATAGCCCTTTACTAACAAACCACGACAAACTTATAAACTATACATTGTTTTGTCTTATTTTTAGTCATAAATAATTTAGAACCATATTATATCTAGAAACCGATTATTTTTATCTTTTTGGTTCATTTTGAAAGTTCATATGAGACAGAATAGAGTGTATTTGCAGACTTCAGTTTACAATAGTTAATATAACATTATATTACTGCACTCCATATAAGTAGCATAAGAAATATTTTTTAAATTAGTAAATAAATGAATAAAACTCGAAAATTGTGTATTTTGTATTGTTACTATTGATACATGTTTAAAAATGTTATAACACTTTTTCAGATAACTGGTGGACATACATATAAAATTATTTAAAGAATACAATAAAATATAAGTAATATAAACATCAAATAAACTTATCTTCAAGAAAGAAAAGCAGAAAGCAGTAAAAATAATAATTTGTTGCAGGAAATATTTTCTGACCTACTACAATCAATGAAAGGCATAAAGGATAATTACTAAATATAGTTGATTGCGTATTTATACTACAATATTTATAGGACATATTTATAGGTCATTTCGTAAAAAAATCGTTTTGACACTATTTGACGATATTTTTAATAATATATTAATCTGTCTAAAAATTAATATCGCTATCGAAATTTTTGATTTTGAACACAGCTATGAATTTTGAGAAATCGACTACTTTTAATTTAAAGTAATGCTTGCATTAGGAGGTTTAGATAAAAATTATTTATTTTTTAAAGAATGCGAACAAAAACTTGTGTATAACCATAAATATATGAAATAAGTTTTATGATATATTTTCATAATTTACGTTCTGTTCCAAATCAGTCTAAGGTGTTCCGTCATCCTTTACCATTCGTTGATTTGTGAACAATGGAGCACTTGAAAAAATGTGTACCACGGGTTGAGACAGCCATGATTACGCGAAATTTTCATCCCCTGGTCTATATGTCATCTGGCCCTCCATGATCCGACAACATGACGAGGAAGCATCTTTCGGCAATAAAACCACTTTTCGTCAACTGTTACTAGGTGGCCAGTAAAGATGAACTCAAACAGTTTCTAGCAGGAAAGATGCCCTTGTTCAGAAATCAACCCCTATGGCAAAGGCTCTAGCGAGGATAACGGAACACCTTACACTTATTGTGGAACAGAACGGAAATTATGTTAATACAGTATATCATAAAACTTTTGGTTTGTACTCTTGAAAAAATAAATGATTTTTAATAAAATAAAACAAGCATTTTTAATAAAAGTTGTCGATTTCTATAAAATTCATAGATTTAATTTCACTGCTGTTCAATAAACGATTTAAAATTAAAAATATATATTGGAAGTTAATAGTATATGATAAATAGCTGTGTTCAAAATCCTAAATTTCATATCGATATATAATTTTTAGCCACATTAATATATTATTTAATATATATATAGTGTCAAAACGATTTTTTTTACGAAATGATCTATATTATAAATATAATTAAGTATCTACTGGTACCAAAAAAAAAAGATTTTGTTTTAGTTCGCCAAATAGAAATGGATTTTTATTTTAGTTCACCCTAAATAAAATAATTTTTTTCTATTTCAATTGTTTGCCCTTAATAGGTACAAAAATTTTGGGCAGAAATTGATTTTTCTTTGATTGCGGGACATTTATAAATAATGAGAAAATTTATTTATTCATTCAAAAACTCGAGTTTATATTTTTGATTATTTTTCTAAGAATCGTAATTTCTTTTGATTATATTTATGATTTTATTTATGATTATATCCAATTAATACGTTGTACTTTAAAATATCCAATACGTTTTAACGTCCCTTGTAACCAGATAACTGAAATTTTGTTAATGGCAACTCCCGTTCCATGACTTAATACTATTATATCTATTTATATCTATTTATATATAATATATGTATATTTAGAGGCGTCATGAGAATGCAACTGTAACAACATTTTGACACAAGACATTTTACAAACGATTACACTATTTTACAATTAATTTTCAGCTCTTTTATAAACGTGTTTTTCAAATATAATTTTTAAATGCATTTGTAATTCACCATTTTATCATATTTATACACATTTTTAGAATAATTACTATATCTTAACCAAAGTATTAAGTAGCTTTTTATAATTAGCAATATGATAATATATTTATATAGTATATATAGATAATATATAGTCAGAATTAATTAATAGGTCAGTGATTTTATTTGTATGATTTTCAATTTATAATTTTTACATATCAATTTTAATTTTACTATTTGCAAATTAATGATATGATAATATAAAAATTAAACTTATTTTGTTGGATACATATAGAAGTCATATTATCTTTGGCATTTAAAAAAAATGTTTATTATCGACATTTTATTTAATCAAACTTTGATAGCTTTCCTATAGATGTTTTTATACAACTATCGTAAAATGAGCTTATTTATAATCTTAAAAACGGTTCCCATTGGTGGACAGGAATTTAACAAAAATTCCCTCTAGAGGGGATTTTTTATTAGTTGGTTCATTATATTCCTGTGTCGCAATTGTGAACAATCTTTTTGTGACTACCTTTATAAACCAGTTCATAAAAGGTTTACAAGTAAATTGGTAAGTGCATATACTACATTATTTTATACAAAATATCTGCTAAATGCACTAGTACCTATTTTTGATAAATTTGAAATTCGTAATGTTATTCTAGTTTACATATAATGTACTTTGTATAACATCGTTATTCTTATTTGTTCATTAAAAAAAACAATTTTATCTGAATTCAATAAAACAATAAATAACTTCAATATGTACTAATATTCAGCTTAACATACTCCATTTGAAATCAGCATTAGACAATGCAGACCTCAGACATAAAAAGTCGACACATCATTTATACGAACATTGCAACTCCAAAAGCCTGGGATTCTCTAACTAATACCTATAACGTTCTTTTCTAAGTGATTTATTTATATAATCATTGACATTTTACAATATCCACTATGTTATATACACATATAAAAATTTTGTTCTATATGTTTATATATATTTAGAGTATATCTATTAATATCTATCTATCTATGGCGTAAAGCTAACAATTCATTCATATTGAAGATATTTATCGTTTTATTATTTTATTTTATACAATTTAAATATTTATTATGAATTTTCATTTTGCCCAAACTAATGTTTAAAAATCATTCTTTATATTTATTTAGAAGGTTTAGAATGTATATTCAATAACGTGTAGGTTTAATATAGACAATGCTAAATTTAAACTTTAATATTTGTAAAATAGTTTTGACAAATGCATTGTGATAGCGAAATAAATAAAATTTCCAATAGGCTTCTTTAAATGCTGTTCTTAACCATTTAAACGATACATTTGAAATAGATTACAATGACTTTTTCAACATTGATTACTTGAAAACTAATTTAACCTAATAGTTTTTAAATACAAAAATATACCCACAAAAATATATGAACATTTATCTATTAGACATTATCTTTAGAAAGAAAAATATCACTTTTTCTTTACTACCTCATGTAAAATTTTAATATAAATTAATAATGAAGATATATTTCAGAAAATGTTATTGAAGATATATTAAAAGCAAATCGATTTAATTTTTTGCACAATATATTATGTCTGTAAAGTTTTAACCAGATTAAAAGTATGATATCCCTTTTGTTTTTAAAACCGAACACCTCACAAGTTTATAGACAAATATAATTTTTTGTTAGTATTTCCTTAGCCTTATGTTGATCGCATGACAGTATTGTCTCAACGCATGAACTCGTTTCAATATTCATTCCTCAATTCTCTGGCTAGTCAGAGAAAATCTGTGAATAATTAAAATTTTCTAACCTAGCCTGGTCTTTTTCTCAAGAGGACTACAGATATTTTTATTTTTCACTTTAAATCTACTATAACATGAGAGTGCGAAACAAATTTTATACTTTTCCATTTTTTGAAAATAACAAACATTGTATCCAAAATTTGATATATGTTCTTTTTTAAATCAAACTTAGAAAGCGCTTTAGTCTTAATAAATATTTTAACATATGCAACACAATTACTATTTTATCGATATGGTAAGTTTTTCGATTGGTTCTATTAAACCTCGACTATAGTAAGTAGGAAAGAGACCAGAAAAATTGTAATCTAGCTAGAATATAATGGCGGTTATATATCTTAATTTATGGAAAAAACAGATGCTGCATCATTAATATTAAGCAATTTATTGAAATATTGATTAAGTCAGGCTCGATCAAAGTCATGGTAGATTTGCAAACCTATACATTTGTACAAATATAATTGTATAAATTCACCAAATTATATTTTTGAAGTTTTACATATCCTATAAGTTGGAATATATGAATATTTGTATATGATAGTGGGGGGGGGGGAAATTGCAAAAGATTCTAGGACAAAGTTATAATTTTGAAACGAGTATATATTTTCATTAATAGAAAATAAATATTGAAATTTCAATATATCTAATTAAAGGTCTCGTAAAAATATAAGCCTAACGTAAAAAATAAATATGATTTATATATATATTTGAGAAAAAACAATGTCCTTACATAAAACGTAATTTCAAATAATTAAAAAAATATTCTTATAATAATGTGAGGTCGCTATGGAATTATCGTTACATGTCGGACAAAAGTACCAAACATTTTTATAGACATTTTTGATCATAGAGAACAATAAAAAGACTTTTGGATCAAGACAAAATGGCTACCTAATTGGCGGTTTATATAAAAAAAATAGTATATTTTACATTTAATGGTATAGTGCCAAACATATTAGAACATAAAACCAAGCAGAAAGACTATTACAAACTATATTTTACTTTAATTTTATTTAAAATATATTACTATAGTATAAAATGAGTGTAACATATGTTAAAAATCAATAAATAGTGGAACAACATCGGAACCGTTATTTTGTACAATTCACATAATTTTATGTAAAATATATTTATGAATTATATTGAATATATATTATTTGTACTATTTATTGAGAAAAAAAAGTTTTTACTGTCTTCTATTTTCTTTAAAATAGACAAAATACTTCTTAAAAGTATTGGCACAGTGTATATTAGAGTGTGGATTATTCGTTGAAAATCGCGTATTAACAAAATTCCATTAAGAAGCATGATAAATACAGTTAGATGACTAGTTTAATTTATTATTTCGAAAAAAATGTGTACATTGGTTTATAAAATATGTTTGATTTAATATCATCAACTCAATTTTTCGGTTTTTCCACTATTTATTGATTTTGAACATATGTTACACGCATTTTATACTTTAATAATATACTTTAAATAAAATTAAAGTAAAATATAGTTTTAATAATCATTCTGTTTGGTTTTATGTTCTAATATGTTGAGTATTATACTTTTAAATGTAAATATACGATTTTTTTTCATATAAACCGCCAAATTTTGTTTTGATCCAAAAAACAATTTTTTTGGGGAATTCGATTTTTTGTTATCTATTATCAGAAATGCCTCTAAAAAAAGTTGGTGCTTTTGTTCGACATGTAACGATTGTTATTTTTGGATGTAAGCGACCTCACTATAAGGATTTCATAGAAATTTTATTACTTTAATAATTAAATATAAACGTTAATCAATGAACAATAATAAAGTATTTTATTAATAAATGTCTGCAATTATAAAATATGTATTTAGTTATAGCCCCCCCCCCCCCACCCTACTGAATTTTTAGAGTAGCAATGCACTATTGCAAGATTAAAATGTAATAGTAGTAATGTCCCTCAATAGTAATGAGAAACAATTAAAGTGAATGTCTGAAAAAGATTCATATTTTTTAATTGTAGTTATTACATTAAAAATCATTTTTAAATTTACTGGCTAGACAAGCGATATATTTCAGTTATAGTTAATTATTCCTCCAGATAACAGACAGCAAGTAAAGCTGAATAACAATATTCTATCCCCATAATAATTGCTCGTTCAGATGGTTCACATTTTTTAATCAACTTGTTGTGAAACTTGATCAGATTATTTTTTAAATATGAAATTCTTACTTCGGATAGTAGGACTGATAAAATCTGTTGAAAATGTTTTCTAAATCTAAAATAAACAATTTTCTATCCAATGACGCATTTTTTACAAATTTGTATTTAGTCGCTTTAGAATTTTTTCTAAAAAATTATCGAATCTGAAATAATAGTACAAATAAACAATTTTAAAGTTTTGTGAAAGAATCTTTAATTATCTTATTTAAATTGTTAACTATATTTTATATTATTGTACATTGATTGTAAATATTTCTGCATATTCTTAAGATGAGCTGCTCAATCCGATAGAAAATGATAAATATATAGTTTTTGGTCAATTAAGTATTTTGAAGGGCGTAAAATAGGAGAAAGTACATAAAGAAAATTTTTTAATCAGCAAAATATATTTATACGAGCAAAATGATTTATCAACTGAAAAGGAAAACATTAATATTGCCTTAGTATCCCCAACTCTTTAAATATAAAAATATATATATATTTCTTCGCAAAGCCTCTGTCTTTTCGTAGAACTATTAAAGTGAACACAATTTATATTCAACATTTAGAAATTGAAAAGCATAATATTTTAAAATAGATCTTGTTTTTTATTTAAATATTTGAAAATATGCATTTTTTAAATTCTTGAAGTGTCTATTTTAAAAGTGTTAAAATTGAGTCTTACACATCTGACATCTTCATCCAACTCCTCGGGGAATATGAATCAATATTTTTTGAAAATAGATTCATAAGACCTTGATTGGAAAGAAAATGGATTTTACAACTAATTTTTTATGTTCAAATTTAGATTTTGTTAACCAATAAGTGTTTGGAATGTTTCGAAATTATTTTTTAAATATTATGACAAAATCAAAAAAGGTGATTGTCGGGCCATGAATTTCTCCTAATTTGTTAAATTATATGTTTGTGTAAATTTAATATTATTTTGTTTTTTGTGTGTATTTGAATATTTACTTCGTTTAAAATAAATAGTTATTAAAAGAATGAATATAATGTTCTAAATTAATGTTAGACTAATAAAATATATCAAACAAGAAATTTTATGTAATTTTAAGAAATATAATTAACATATTTGATGTATTTTTAAATTTAAATATAAAGAATTATTTCAGAAATAAATATAAAATAATATATAACACAACAGTTTTGAAAAGAAAAAAATTCGCTTTCAAAGATTATTTAATGAGTGAAACTATATGTATATAATTAAAATGGGATAAACTGAAAAACCAAAAATAACCTTTGATATTGAATCAGTAAAATAATATCAAAAAGCCATTCCTATTACCATAAAGTTTAGTAAGTATTGACCACTAAGAAACTGTCAATGCACGGTGGAGTGAATGTAACTTTTTTTTATTTGAACGAGGGAGAGAGACAGCAAAACGGGGGTATATGCCAAAGTTGCACGCCAAATCACCGCCAGTATGTTCCCCGCATATGCGTTGTGGACGGTGTCAAAAGAAGGCAATGCTTTCCTGGTCGGAACAGCCTAATTCGATTTTCCAGCAGACTGGTTTGTCCTTGTGTTCGGTGTCTTGGTGACAATCAGTCGGTGATTAGAGTGGATTGAATATCGATCTAAATTATATGTTTTAATCATAGCTAAAGAGATCGTGTGTGTACTCAAGCAAAACTCTTGTCTTTTATAGTTAGGATTGGGCTAGCAACCTCTAGTTATTATACATACATATTAGAAATATAATAATCTAAAAGTTCATTTAAAAAAGGTTTGAACTAAATTTGAGCGTTTCTCTTTATAATGAGTCGGTCGGTATTATGATTCAACTTACATATTCATTCAAACTGTATATCAATGAAACTAATTATAATGTTATCGGAAATAAAGTGAACAGAGTTATGAATTAATAACTAGTTTTACACAGAGGTTTATGTAAGAAAATAACTGTTTGAGATTTCACATTTTAAAAAGTAAAGACTATTATACAATAATATTAGAATATAATAGAAAAATCTGATGTGTAACAATTAGAAAAATACAGAATTTCAATCAATAAATACGCATTATATAACATAATACACAATCAGAATACTTTTTTCACTTTTCAAGTCTATATTTAACTTTTTTTACTATTGATTGATTACCTTTATAGTTAATAATAGAAAAATATTAAATAATAATATTACTCATTTCACTTTACATGTGTGAAATACATATTTTTGTAGAGAATTTTTTTTAATTTGTGGTTCGATTTTAATTGTTATTTAATTTCGAAAAAATTCAGAAATTCCTTATTAAATACTTTTTTATATGTTAAGTTTATATTATGTTTCATTTGTTGACCATTGTACATATCTTTTTTTCTTAAAATAAAATAATATTATATATATACCTATTATTTATATTATTAATATTTATACATTGAAATTGAATAAAAATTCAATATTATATTGCGGGGTTTGAAACTTTCCCATCAAATATACTACTTTTCTTAGATGGGAGCCACCTTCACCTAAAAATATTCTTCGTGATACTTCTGTGTATCTTAATTAATTAAAAGTATTCATTATTTTGTTTGCATTAAATAAGCGCGACTTAAGCTGAATCCACACGATTCGACTTTTTGCTTCGATTCGATTGAAATCGAAATCCACACGATGTTCGTTTGCTTTGATTTTTAAAATATGTTTTTGGTTTTTTTAAAAAATAATTTACCAATTAGCGATTAATAATGAAAAGAAGAAAGGTTTTATCACTATATGTGCTCTTTATTTGTATATTAAAAATAAAACGAAAAGTCAGTGGCGTCATCCAATAAATGATACCAACAAAAGTGTTTTTGGTATATCAGGTCTGTGGTATGATCTGAAATCTGATGATGTATTATTTCAAAATTTACCAGAATGGATAAGCTATATTTTATGCTACATGCGTCCTTCCTCGACATTTCCATATTTTCTTTATTTTTCCCTCTACGTTTAATGATTATGAACAATAAAGAAACACATACATTCCGATAATAAATAGTATATTACTATATTAATAATTAATAATAAATTATTGAAATTATTGAAATATATTGAAAATTTTAATAAAAATCGAATGAAAAATAAAACATGTTGAATGATTCGACTAAAATCGGACATTTTGCTTCGACTTCGACTAAAATCGAAAGTCGAATCGAAGCAAATTATACTCGTGTAGATGGACTTTCGACTACTTTTTCATTCGATTCGACTAAAATCGAATCGAAATCGCAAGGAAATCGAACCGTGTGGATCCAGCTTAATTCATTATAGAGCAAAGCAATCATCGATTTTTTAGAAGCTTACTGAAAAGGACAATTTTCTCATTTTCTAAATACCTGTCTCACTCAGTCTGCTCTTCTTTTGTCTATGAGTCAGACCCATTTTAGATTTTACGCTATTATACCCTCCTTTAAAATGTTCCGGTAACGATTCGAAGGTACCCATATTTCAAATATTATTTTAGTATTATTTACAATATTTAAATTATATAAAACTGTCTAATTGATACTTTTACACCTTCAGTTTTTAGGAATGGTTCAACTATTCTACTATGAAAGTCGCGGACAGGAATGCGAAAGTTTGATTCGTCATGATGGAATACCTCTGAAGGTCATTCTTCATGCTTTTGAAGGATGGGCACAGCCTGCACTTTGCTCTCATTGGTTGATCAAGTTCCATTGGTGGACAACAACTAGATGCAAAATTGTCCAAGTATAATTTAAAATATAATGAAAAGAAAAATATTTCTCAATCGGTATATTTTTTGTGTAAATAATTTAAAAAAAAATCAAATTTGAAAGAATATATTGCAACTACTTTCGTAAAATTTCAAATTTTATTTTAATATTTTTACTAGGTATACAACAACAGAGAACATTCATCCAGATTTCCATTAATTAACGACAAAAATTGTACAAAGTTTATTAGCTATATGGATAAGAATGTATAGTAAGCTTTTAATAACATATATTGAAAACTAATGAGTTACAAATTTGGTCTATAACTTTATAATTATGTGGTAATTTTTATATAATTATGTGGTAAATTTTTTTGAAAAATTGACGATAATCGTGAAGCTAATTTAAATATAAATTTCAATTATATTTTTTGGATTTGTCTTATAAAAAATTTTTATTTAGGGCAAAATTATTTTCATAATTTTTGTAACAATTTTGTTTTATCGAAACTTCGTCAAATTACAGACGACAATTAAACAAAATGGTAATGATGAGAAGGTAATATTTATATTTAGGATTTTATTCATTTTTATTACAATATTAAAAATCAAATAGGACACAAATGATCCAAATACAAATCTTTTTAAATATATAAAATGCTACAGATAAGCTCCACCATTGTATATTACGAAATTGCAGCGTATCTTGCGCGTTACAGTTCATGTGCATTTAAACAGGCATATTTTGCGAAGTATTTATCCAGAAAAAGTTTGATACTTTAAGGGGTAAACTATTCAATTTTTTCCTGAGCATTTATTACTTTTGGAATACATATGTAGCGGTCCCATACAAATTATACATCTAGAGATTAATCTTGTTGGTGAAGAAATATTACATTCTTTGATTGAATAAATTGAATGAATATGTCCGATACATTTTCTCGAAGTTATAAATGTTCAGAAAGTACCTTGAATTGGTAAATACTCTCCCAATAATATATAAATCAATGGAAACATTGCAAATTAATGTCAACAAAAATTAAAAAGTCGAAAAACAAATATTTCTTTTATTGTATTTATAAAAATTGGAATTTTGATAATCAAGAATATATCAATCCCATCGAGGCTAATGTATTCAAACTTGAATATTCCTTAAATCAATATACACCGCCTTCGCCGTCGGGCAACATTTTATTTTAATTTCTCGTTTAGTTACATTTTCCTATGCCCGTGAAACATTTGTATTCGTAAATTTATTTTTATACCGTTTCTATATTGTTTTTTTTTTAATAAAATATTTAAATATTTGTCAAAAAACGGCGTTTTAGGATCAATCTATATATAATATAATTCTAGTAAAAATAAGAATATATTTGAATAAGTAGGGATCGGGAATATTCCTAAAGCAGAAAATCAATACATATGTAATTTAATATTAAGCTACAACTAAGTGAGTAAGTAAGTGAGCATTTACATTTTATGCTGTAAATTGAAATCTCCACTTCTTGTTGACAGGTGTCCGGGTCCAAGAGTGTTACAACTGGTGGAAAAGTGATTTTTCATACTGATGGTTCCATGTTTGTGACAGGCAAGTTCAAATCCTCTTCGCTTGCATCCTTTTCTTCAAGTTCTTTCGCGAGACCAGGACTATCCTCACGGGTCAGTGACATCAATAGCAGTAGTTGTCGGAGTAGAAGCGGTCCTTCCCATTTCTGTCTCTACCTTACCACCCGAGTATCAGAGGCAGACTTCCACCTCGGGTACAGCATGACAGGGACACTTCAAAGAGGGCATAAGAAGAATAACCAGTGGGAGATGACCCACTACGCGATGGTCAAGAGAAAAGGCTACTGACTTTTTGCCTCAAATACGAAATATTTCAACAACAAAAACTGAATGAATACAATTTCGTAATACATTGAAAATATGAAATTTCAAATTGATTTTACAAATTATTCTATATCATACCATGAGACTAGAGTAATTTATATTCAGTGTTAATATCAATTTACTACAAAATTCATTCTGTATAATCTATAACATGTATCATCTATATTTCATGATAAAATATTTTAATCATTAATTATTATGTATTTCTTTAGTCTATAATGATTTTTAACCTTCACGAGAATAAATTTCATTAAAACATTTTACATACATCGATGAACCAATAATAGAATATAGGTATATTCTTATTTTTGACGACTATCAAAATACTGTAGCCTCCTTATCTCACCGAATTAATGTACTTTTACACACATTTACTTTTTAAATAATGAAAGTTTAAAGTAATTGTTAAACAACGCGATTAAAAATAGCAATATAATTTTATCATACAATCGTTGTCAGCGACTGCAAAAAGAGATTCAGAGGGATTTGGATTATAAATAGTTTAACAATGTAATAACTTGCTTACTATAGGGAGATAGATCGATAGATAGATAGCAAATGATTCAGCTGGATTAAAATACAAATTTGAAACTTAACCATTGTAAATGTTAATATCTCCACGTAATATCTCCCCCAATTTTATATAATTTGTATCAAATGCCAGTAATTATCACAAATCTTTTCGCGTCATAATTTAGTAAAATAATGCAAAGAACAAGTCTGATTGGAATTTATTGTATATATTGTGAATCTGAATTTGGACAAGAAAAATTAATACAATCATATATGAATAAAATATATCAATTGTTTCACGAATAAAATAGTTTTTTAGAATAGTTTAAAAGATGTCGAAGATATACACAACACTTAGTAGCTAACATTATCAATTAGAACATGTACAAGTAAGAAAGAACGACATGCATATAGCTATAATGATATTCTTTTAGTTCAAATCAATTATAATAATTAAAGAAAATTTCTTCAAAATTGAATAAATTAACAAAAACGAGACTTTAAAATTCCGTTAACTTAGTTTTTAAAATTAAAAAAAGAGAATATAATGACAGTGATAAAAGTAATTTTTAAAATTACGACAAAAACGAAGGAAACAAGGAAAAACAAAAATGTCATTATCTGTTGTTTAGCTCTAACTATATAATATATGAGGGAAGGGAAATGTTCCTCAGATGCTGAGCACACAGCTATACTGATTAAGAGTATGCGAACATGATTGATTGGATATCAAGCAGCAAAATCTCACCATAAAATAAGATTGAATATATGAGAGCAAGGTAATCACTCCGCATGTATTGTCAATATGTGAGTAGTATATACAATTCACCCGGCAATGGAATATAGTTCAAAACATAGACGAAAAATCTATGTGAATTTATCACAAATTAGAAGTAACACACCTTTTCCATAAAACTCAACGAACCATAGATATCATATATAACGAGTAGATAGGAAATAAAATAATGGAAAATATTGATTATCTATTTTATTCTATGAAATATTGTTTAAATGGTTTCCGTTTAGCTGTTCTAAAAAACAGCTCTATGCATAACGATTAATTAATATTTGTAAAATGTAACGTGAAGAGTGATAGAGTGAACATTTTAAATGCAAATTATAAAATAGGAAAAATGCGTAATGGTCAGCGTTAAATTCAATGGTTTATATAATGTACAGATATTATAATAGTCCAAATTAAGAAAACTAAACTTATCGTCTAATTAATAATTTAGAAAAAAATAAAACTAACTATAACCTTTCGCAAAAAGAATTGAATCAATGCTTTTACTAAATTAAAAAATATAGATACACAATATGATAAAAAAATATGTTTACAATTAAAAAGGGGAAAATAGTTCTCTGTTGTCGTTGAGATTAATAACTAGATAACTGAATATGATATGCAAAAAGTTGTTTTAAACAGTTGTCATCAGCATTTTTCATATAAGGTAGGGTGATATTCTTGAAATAGAGAAAGAATGTGAGATGACTATATCATTGTGAGATACTTTATATTTACAGGAGAGGAAAAACATGTGTACTATAATTCAAGTTGTTAAAGAGTTCTTATAAACATCCACACCCATACTTTGTGCATAACAAAAGGAATCAGCTAGAAAACGATTCTGTACCATTCTAAAAAACTAACGATGACGTTTATAACGAAGAAAAACTAAAAATGTCAAAACAACAGTTTCAAAATTGTTCAAAAATCCACATGGTATAGCTAGTAATATATTGTAGTAGTATAGTAATTATGCACAAACTATCACAATTATGCTTTGTCAAATAGTCAGTAGATATTCTGTATGAGTTTGCAGTAAGTATGTAAGAATATAACATGAGTGTAAATATAATATAGTACATTGATAGTCATACAGGCTAGAGTATATAATTGTGCTTAGGGTATGGAAATAGATTGATTCTAAAATATATCAGAGTGATTTGTAAAATAAAAAAGCAACGCATATTTGCTTGTAATTCTCATAGTATGAATCGTATCGTATCGTATCACATCAAAATATGTAAAATAAAACAAAATAAATATCCACAAAACGTGTTAGCTAAACATTAATGTTTTCAATAATCGATAATTTATTATCATCTGTTAGGACGTATATTATCAGGTTTCCTCTTGAAAGTGATAAAATATAACAAGTTTTATTAAAATGCTGAGACTATCAATAACAATAATAGCTTTCATTCTGTCAAGAAAAAGAAATTTATCATAACAAAATTGGACTGATATAAACTAGAATTGAAAAGGAAATGATTCGAATTTTAAAGATCAAATATCCCATTTAAATATAGAGATTATCGGAAAATCATATTTTACTGAAATTTATCATTTTAAAAGTAAATATCATAATTAGTGATTGGAATTTCTTCTAAAATAAATAACAACATACAAAATATTGATCGCACACGTTTTAACACTACTACTGTTTAAAATCAATGCGTATTTTTAGTATTGGTACATAATATCTATACATTGTCATGGATTGTGTTGGTGCGGTCTCAGAATGGCAAGCCCCAACGTTTGTCCTTCTTTTCAAACTTGCTGGCTAAACTGGTTGTATTACGACTGAAGGATTTCGCCTCGTTCATCATCTCCTCAGTTTGTTTGTCCAGTTGACTAAGACGTTCTCCGCGTTCAATAGCAGCCTGGTTGGTTTAAAAAATTTATATGGTAGAGTCACTTCATTACATTAATAAAAAAAAAAGGTGCGCAATGTCTCACCTGTTTGGCTCTGGCGATTTCCGATGCTGCTCCTCCGGATTGCAAATTAAGTTTGTCCATTTTGGGGTTGGGAATATAGGAACAAGTTGCACTCGATGCCTTTCCAGAACTTGCTTCACCAACTAATAATGCATCAACACGTCAAGAATTTATAAAATCTTAAAAAAAACGTTTTCTATCAATATTTTAAAACAAACATCTAGTATACTACTCATAGAAATTTAAGTAATATAATTATAAAGTCCAATATTAAACAAAGTTGTTTACCTAAATCTGTTAATAAATAAACAGAAAACTTTCTGAATTATAAAATACAATTTTTAATAACCCACAGAGTTCATCTCGATCCAAAGGACTACTGATGGTTCCACTGAAAAGATTCTGAAAGAAATTTCTTTTGGGAACTTCTGGCATTTCACAGGTTATGAAGAGTTCTCCCAACATCTCCTTCAGGTTAGAGCTGAAAAATATTATACAATACAATTTTAAAACTATATAAAATTATTTTAAAAGATAAAATTTGATCCGGAAAAAAGTAAATAACTAAACAGAACTGACCATATCTCAGCCGACAAAGTGATCTTATTCATCTCCGTTGGTGAACTGAAGAACATGGCATGTCCGTTGTGAGCGAAGTGGAACGTTTGCACCAGCCTGTCAGTGACGGGCTGATAATCCACGTCCATCAACATGCGTAGCGAGGGCAGAGAGAAGGCCATCAGATGCCCGTTAGCCAAATACACAGCGAGAAAGGGGGCCGCCTTCATGCGTACAACTCGAGCCAAGATCACACTGCTGGTTTCAGTGATCTTGGCCTTGAAAGCCACCGCCTGTGACGGCAAGCTGACGACACGGACCTGCTTCTCGGAGCAGAACACCGCGAACTGACGATCGCTGTCCCCAGGCCCGGGTCCAGGTGGTTCATTGCCTGTGGAGGGGGGAAGATGTGCATTCAAAGGAGGAGCACATAAGAGAAGGAGACAGCTCAACTCTCACAAGAATTCGCTCCCAACAGCGTGGTCTGTCGTCCGATACTAGCCATGGAGGGAGCGGCCGTGTCCTTCTTGTCAACGGAGGAAAGACCAGACGAGGAGCGGGCAGTGTCCTCCCATCGCGTGGACTGGAAGGTGGCGAGATCTCCACTGCAGTCGAGGAAGGACACACAAGTGATCTCGCCCCGAAGTCGAAACATGCTCCCTGTGGAACACAAGAAGACCCATTAATACATCTCACTTACTAAAACCGTTTTCTATCAATATTTTAAAACAGATATCAAGTATACTACTAATAAACTTTTAAGTAGTATAATTATAAAGTCTAGTATTAAACAAAGTTGTTTACATAAATCTGTTAATATATAAACAGAAACTCCTTTTAATGACATCCAACTCACCGCTTGAAGTTAGAGTAACGTTCTGAGTATCTCGAGACTCTGGAATCTGAATAGAGATGGACAGAACCGTCCCCAAACTGGTACCAATCCAGAGACTGGGCATTGACGTGTAGTCTGAAGATGAAGAATAAGGCGTCAACTCCGCTAGCTGCTAAAACTGAGGTCTTTTGATAGGAGTTGTTTGTGGACTCACCATATTTCCTGGGAAAAGACTCGATGAAGGTGAGGGAGCGGATCGCCTCAAAACTGATGTTCTCTAAACTGGACATGCTCGAGCTACAGGAACGAGAGAAGTCGCGAAGTTCAGCGGCTGATTTATCTGCAGCAGAGGAAGGCACAAGGGACATCCGTATTTAATAAATCTTATAGCTCAGGGATTCAACAAAAATATAATTAAGACATTAACGATTTTATAGAATTAATTCGTTCTTTAAATGTTTATAAAAAGTTACAAAAATGAAGTTTAAGGAAAGGATATGTAGCAAAATGTGAAAATAGCTAAACATTTATTTGTAAATGATAAAATTAATAATTTCATAACTTTAGAGACAAGACGATACCTTCAAACAGTAAATATCAAGAAATATAAAGTTAGAATTGCATATTTCTATATAAAAATGTTTTAAATATATTTTCTTGTCATTTTATGTTATTCAATTCTACTGCAAAAAGAATTCATTTTCTGGTAACAAAAATGATGTCAAATTGGACTACACCGCTGCAGTGTATTCCATTTACATTCCATTATTACAAAATTAATATTTCATAATAAAGAACTAACAAACATAAATGTATTCAATGTATAACAAACCTGAAAACATTTTAGATCTATTTAATCCAAATGATATCGATATTTATATAAAATGTTGTTAGTATTGATTGTCTATTCCTTAACAAACATGCTAAAAGACAACTAAATGAACTAATTCGTTTCATAAGTAGTATGCGGCAGACACAAAGCAATAATGCACACAAAATAGTAAAACATTGACAAAGTTTAGCGTCAATGTTCCATATTCAGAAAAAATAAAATATTTAATTAAAATTTCAAAAATAAAAAAGTTAGAAATGAAAATATAGATAAAATAATGAAATATACTAAGAATCAAATTGATGTTCTTGCACATCCAATAATATAGATAGCTAACTATAAATAGGGTGTATATAGTATGCATATATTATTAAGTGGAAAAAAACAACGAACTTATTTATTTTAAAATGGACATTTTCTAGACATTAATTAGATTTATTTGAACATAATTTTAATAGAAAAATTCTAATTATTGTAATAATACATTTTCTCAAATTTCACGCATCAAAAAAAGCTCTCAAAGTTTTAATACTTGACAATGTTTTAAGACAAAATGACCTGATCCACCTTCAAAGCGGAGATATACAAATGACACAAACATTGTTTAGAGATAATTAATATAAAAGTTATATATAAAACACACAGACGTTTCACAAATTACAAAAATCGATATAGCTATGCATTCTAACGTAATTATACTAAATTAGTACAAATTAAACCATACTTCTGCGACATACAAGAGCATATATAGGCTCACGAACAATGAGCTAACAGTGTGCTCAGCATTCCAAAATATATCGCAGGCTTTATGACCTATAGGTTGGGGTTTTGGGTTTATGGGAATGTTCTCAACTATATCGGGGTAATTATTTATGACAAGTTATTGACAATGAGATATAAAGGTTTCACATTTGCCTAAATAATTCTCAAACCAATCAGTTGCTTTAAAATGACAATAAATAAAAGGAAGTATTGAGCAAATCAGTGTCCATCCAACTTGTTTTTTAGTAATTTAAAAAAAACGGAGCGAAAGAAAATGAATTTTTGTGAAATGAAAAAACGATTTCTTTCAGTTAGAATTCAGGATTATTTTTTAAACAATTCAGTTGGAAAATAAATAATAAATATATACTTTTGATGGACATTGAAGGAGAATTAATCTACTGTTATGGATTGAGAATAAAACAGTCAATTGATTAAAAGGAGAAAAACAAATTTGTCATGCTGAGAGAACCTATAGGGAATAAAAAACCTTTGATGTTGTGTCTTCTAGTTGTAGACAAATAAACTGAAATGATAATGTTAACAGAACAAAACTCAAAAACGTACTTTAAATACAGAAAAGGCTAAAAAAAGGTTAGAAAAGATTTCATGCAAAACTTGTTTCGACAAATTGAAACATTAATAAGATAAAAAGACAATTTTGGATGGTTTTAAAAAATTCCAGAATGGTAAAAAAAAGATAAACATATTGAAATGGGGACGCTGAATAAGCGCGAGACGAAATGACCACGGGACTGAATAAGCGCGAACTTGAATAAACGCTAAACTGAATATGAGCGAGAGAAAATGCACAATTTTGAATAAGCGCGAGACTGAATAAGAGCGAGAGGTCAATTCCTGAATAAGAGCGAAGCATGAAACTGAAGAATAAGCGCGAGACTGAATAACATCCATAAAATAAGTTGTACTACTAATGAGTAGTAAATTAATGAAAAGGTTTAATTAGGACAGGTCGTAATTCATATATTTACTAACTAATTTTGTAACTATAATTTGAAATATGTCTATCTTCGATTAAAAACAACTGAGTAGGGATGTTACTATAATATGTAAAAATACAATAAAAATACCTAACAAAACCATTACCAAATTCTAAAGAAATTATCATTATTATTAGTTCGTTCTTTACCAATAATAATAATAACATATATATATAAATTAATTAATTTCACTTCTAGTAAATAAAACAATAAAATTATAATAAAATATAGAATGTAGCGCAGTTTGTGAGATGTTAAGTAGTATAATGAAGTAAAAAATACAAAAACACGCGACAACTTTAAACATATAATAAAAAGAATCCTTGATATGTAAAGATGAGAGAAGTGTTCCTTATCCTTGATAATACAAAGATAAATAATAGTAGTTAAATATTTTAGCTTAACGTTGTGTGCCACAAGTGTTTTTCAACATATCAATATTTCAATAAATTTAATTATTTGATGTTTGTTTTGCAGTGTTTTTACTATTTTAAATTGTTATACATGAATTAAAGCAGAGATTTCTCTCATATCACTTATAAAACCTCACACAAATAATTTAGCCTTTTGGTAGCTTATAACTCGCCACTACGCGGGTTCAAAGTTTACAAAATCAGACCTTGTGACTTGGTCCTCTTAAGCTCCCCTCGAGAGGCCGCGGAAGACCTGGTGATGACTCCTGGAGACCGCAAACCTGTCATGTGGAGAGAGGAGGCCGCTGAGCTAGCAGACACGGCTGTAGAGGGGGGCAGCCCTCCACTTAGATTGAGGCCATTCACCTGGCGGGCGAGAGAGAAAGAAGAGGAACTAGTGAAAGTGTTGTCCTAGGATTATAAATGGTGCAGTGTTGTCAAACCTTTATTTATTTAACCGTAGCTAAACTCGTTTTTGAATAACGTCAATGATACCACTAAAAAGTCTTTTTATTCTTTAATATCTTCTTTGAACACAGAAGGTCACACATTTTTACATTATTTAGAACAAACTAACTGTTTAACGACCTTTTGTATAACTCTGATTCTCTTACCGGTTCAACAGAGGGCGATTTATCATCGCGTTTATTGTTAGGGGACCACGCAATTCTCGTATATGGATCCAGGGAACCTTCAAAGATCAAGAGTAGTTACAACTGTTTCTTGTATTGCCCATTAATAGCTTATAATATTCCAATATCTTACCGTATAGTTCGGGCGTTCCTGTGCTAATTATAAGAGTCTTCTGAACGGTGTCTACAACAGCGATTCCACAGTCATTTCCAAGAGCAAGACTGAAAATATTTCATTTAAAATTAATATACTACTTAAAATTATAATGAGTAGTATTAAATATTTAAACGAAATATTTATTCTAGTACCCTTAAACAAACTGTCAATATTAATATTTCATGATATTCTCAGACAGTATTACAAAAGGTTTAATAATTACAGGCCATATCCAGAACTGAAGGCAACTGCTGTGATAACAGGAGGAGAATTTTCCACCTCTTGTGTTCCTAAGCGACAAATGAGCTCTGGCTGATATCCAACGGGCCATTTTTCTGATCCTGTTCGCACAGCAACCGATACTCTCATTTCCTGGTTTAGACAAACATAAAACAGTCTTATTATAATTTAAAAAAATAATATAGTTGAGTTAATTTGAGAGATGGATCGATATTTACGCATAATAATAAAACATCGTCATTCAAAAAACAATTTAAGAGGTCATAAAAGATATTTATTATCAAATTAGATTGTTTTGATTGCTTATTTATTAGTTTACATTCTCAAAAACATCAGTGAAGTCTCAATATAGAATCTGTAGTTATTATTTTTAAAATAAAAAGAGAATTTTCGAACAACTGGGAATTTGTTGATAGAAATAAAACTGTATCTACAATTGTATAGCAGGCAATAGAGAAATATCATAATAAATTATTTTTTTTAAATACAATTTAAATTGAGATTAAATAGTGAAAGGAAAAAAAGCATTATATAAAATATTTCAAAAAAGCATTTTGTTGTTTAATGAAAAAGAAGCGTCCCTGTAAAAACTTCAATTTTAAGAACAGCCATTTTTATGTTTAAGAAATATTACAAAAAACAGAACATTTCGGTAAATTTAGCGAAATTATTTTACGCTTCTTTTCCAGAGTACAGCATAAATAAATATTAATAAAGGAAGAAGACAATTAGACATACATTTAACCTAAGAAACATCAGGCATGGTAAAATTATTCTAAATGGCAACACAATAGAAGCGGTGTCTTTTGAGTAATTGAAAAGAAAATAACTTCATCTGGGAATAACACAGTTTCTAAGTGTAACAGAAGAAAATAGCTGAAAGGAAACCACGATGCTTGATTCTTGGTCTAATGTGATGGATAACAATTATTAATACTTAGAAATTGAATGTAAAAATATTGTTTACTAGCACAAGAATGATGATTAAATCAAAAGTAAAACCACTCATAAAAGATACAAGCGTTTCGGTTTAGCTTACAAATTTTGGCTAGCTAATAAACGTAACTAATGACTAAACTTGCTAGGCTATATTCTGGGTCTATTGTCCCTGCAATATAGTCCAGTTTCCAAACGGGATTTTGGAACCCAAGCATTTCTTTATTTAATTTATTTTTAATACAACAATAACGACAACGACTAATTTGACTGACAATGTGATGTAGTTTTTTCTATGCATAAGAAGCATTACAATAAGAAAAAGGTAAAGCAGTAAAAACAAAGTGAATAAATAGGACTAAAGATCTATTGTGAACTGTTGAGAAAATTGTGACAAAAACAAATAGATTATATATATTGAATAAATGTTATGGAAAATTAAGTAAAATTGTCCTCCCTCCGAGGCGAGGCGTAAGATAACGAGAAACCAAAATGAGTTTATCCAGAGCTGAAGAAAATTACTCGTAACATGGATTATACTTCAAACGGTTATAAAAGTATCAAATGAAATAACTTGGGGTCAGAACAGCGTGTCCTGTACAACATCGAAGATAGGGTGAGGTGTACCATCGACACAAAAGATTAGTGGCACAATGAGGAATAGAGGAGTTGTCAAAGCGGAGCAATTTAAGAAACGGTTGCTACTGGTTGCAGTGCATCATATTGCAGGAAGGAAGGAAGCAGGGCAGGGCAGGGCAGGCCGGTACAATTATGCTACTTTAGAAATATTATTCACTGGAGTGTGGAAACATTTAGCGAAGGAAAAGGCGAGTTGAGCGTGTAGAAGAAAGGTGAATGTTGCAGGCTTCAACAGACTGTTGGCAAAGCTGGAGTGTGGCGGACAATATTACCTCCTTTATACACAATTTTACTCTTTAGAACGTAACGAATATTTTGTCTACAATCGAATTCCAATATTAAGCTAATATCGTATTTGATTAGCGGGTTGAGTTATGAAATAATATTTGAATTGAAAGTCAATATTATCAACACTTTAAGGAAACGTTTTCTATTGTTTTACAAAAGGAGGGATGATAGCGAGCGAGCGAGCGAGCGAGTGGACAATCTTGGATGAAGAGAGGGACAGGGGGGAGGAGACAAACCTTTGGGCTAGAGCAGAAGTTGCGTTCAAAGATAAAATGGATAGGGGATCCGGAGTTGGTGGACAATTGCGTCAAGTTACGCAAGCGCTAGAGCAGGGGTGGAGGGTAATATATATAAAACCGGAGTACAAAACGTTTTAATGGCGAGGGAAGACTGCACCTATGTTAATAGAAGTGTTAGTAGTTAGGAGTGTTTATGTCTATTAAATAAAATCATTATTCGCATATAGAAGACAACAGTTGTGCAAAACGTTTTAAATTGATCCAACTTAACCATTTAAAACAAAAAAATGTCATCAAAAATTAAATGACACTCATGTGAAATATAATTCCGGAGTATAATGGTTGGATGTGAGTTTTATAATACAAAGAAACTTTCATTTTTCAATCAATAGTTAAGAACAAAAGAAGTAATATCTGCAATAGGTAGGTACCACAGACCAGAGAATACTTTTAATTTTATTAGGAAATTGTCATTATTAACACGACTGAAATACTGGTATGTTAAAATTCAATTTGACAACAACAAATAATTCAATTTGAATAAATAAATTAAAAACTAGACAAACAAATCAATTAATAGATAATATAGTGTTAATAAAATATCTATAAAGTAATGTGTGCATGAATAAATTAAATCTATAAATTGTAATAGAAATGGAACCAGTACAACTCACCTTTTCACTTGCCGAGACATTTGAGGAATAGGAGCCAACACTGACACTCTGATGTGGCAAGGCGGGTCTACTTGGTGGCGTTTCAGGATCCTCCCACTCAGGGGGCCCGCAATAAACACCCCCAGTTGGGTCTAACATCTGTTGTGGGGAGGGAGGTTGGGTAGTTATGTTGAGGGGACCAAGGGTCTCTTGTCAAATGCGTGCAGTAATGCAACTAATGTGACTAGAAATGTGTAGAGGTAAGTATCGAACAAATAAGGAGACTATCTTTGAAATGAATTAAGTCAATAAAACTAAAATAAGAAATAATTAAAAAAAGAGATTGATAAGGAAAATTAAATAATTATGTTGTGAGTTAAAAGTCATTGTACGTTCATCCCTATGTAAATTACCAAACAATTCATACGCAATACATTAATAAAATACAAAACAACTTTTCCGAAACACAACTAACGGATAATGACTTTGAATACACACGTATATTCGATCGGGCAAGCAGATATTTTCGTAATGTCTAATTAAAGGACAAACAGTTGAAACGTAATGAACATTTATCTAACAGAAAGTAGTCTAAACTATTCATCGCATACTTTCCAGATTATTTTCAGTAAAATGAAAAATATAATGTCAATAAATAATTAAGAACATGCAATTGTATAAATGATTTTTAATAAGGATTACTATACATAATTGATGCATTACTTAAATTTGCAAATACCAAGAGTTCAGGCATATCAATAAATGAACCAAATTTAAAATGGTACTCTAATGACTGATCTATAATCAAGATTAGATACATATTCATTAGTATGTGTTATGAATCATAGAATATTTTGAATGCAAAACTTTGAACCAAAGAAATCACTGTATAGTCACAGATATAGATGCTTCATGAATGGAATCAAAGCGAGAGTGAAAATGGTATGGGACCAAGAATAGATAAAACAGAGGGCTTCGGCTGTTCGCATAAGAATACACAACATAATTCACCGAATTATATTTACAAACAAGTACAAATAACATTAAAGAAAAATCATTATTTTTCGGTTAAATGACATCTAATACACCTGCCTATAAACATGGTATGACTTTAACACAGAGTCTGATAAAATGAATTTCCAATTCCTATTTGATTAGAAGTTCATTCAGTGTCTTCCTAAAAAGCAAATCTAATCTCTTATTAAGAAAAATTATTTAAATATACACAAGAGAAAGAAGAAATGAGAACAAAGAAATTCCTTTCTTAAAAGAGTTAATGGCTTCGATTAAAATAAATAGATTTTCTTTTAAAAAATCGAAAACTTCTTTTGATATATATAAATATTAAAAATAACAAGATGATAGTTATTCAGAGATTTTGTTTTTATCAAAGCGACACGTCTAATGTTTTCAAGCCAACACATAATACAAAAATATTTAGAAAACAGAAAAATTATATTAGATTAAATAAATA
Organism: Vannuccia rotundouncinata; assembly: GCA_034780395.1. Taxonomy (NCBI): domain Eukaryota; kingdom Metazoa; phylum Platyhelminthes; order Proseriata; family Coelogynoporidae; genus Vannuccia; species Vannuccia rotundouncinata. The sequence continues at coordinate 3,563 of JAUZNC010012574.1, read as the reverse complement.
GTGGAAAAATTACTTCTGATTCCGAAACATTTATAGTTATAGGTAAGTAATAGTTGGTAACCATGACAGAACATAAAGATATCCATGATATCATAAAGATTCGCCGAAGTTGATTCATCATAGTTGTATGAAAAGCCTAAATAGAATCAAATAGTTATTATGGTTTCACAATATGGAACCGAATAAACAGTTAACAGTGCGCCAACAATCATTTGTAATTACAAATGAAACACTTCCAAATAATCAAAATTATTAGTGTAATAATGCATTTTGCGGTGTAGTTTAATTGTAACTAAATTTTCTATGAGTTCAAACTAGAATTATTGTCATGCATATCGAGTCTAGACACATGCAGTTAGTTAAATGTAATTTGGCAACCATTAATTCTGTGAATTAATATCACTGTGTGTTCACCACAAAAATGGCCTAGAGACAAGTAATAAATCGGAAATTTTGAAAGGACCACAGACTATAAAAAAGAGAAGAGAGGGAACATTGCGAGGAGCAGGAGGGAGGGGGAATGAGGTTAGGGGTGGGCTACAAACCTTGGAGCTGGCACAAAAGCTCCTGTTAAAATTGACGGGGCTAACGGATTGGTGCTTTAGGCGTCGGAAACCGAGCCTCTATAATGGTGTTGGTTGTTCAGTGTTTTAAATAGAGAGGAGGAAAAAAGAAAACAAAGGTATATAGAGATGCATTTATGCGTGATACAAAAGATAGTAAAGGTTGCTATAATTATAACAGTGTTAATGAATGCTATACAATGATGATAGAATTGAATAATGATTAGATCTCAATAAAATAAAAAGCTATAAAAATATGAACAGAAAGGAAAATATAGAAAAGCTATTAAGACAACATTTATAAACTATAAAATAAATATAATAATATACACATTATTAGTGGGTTGTTCTAATAGACCAAAATAACAAATTTTATTATTCAAGTTGGAGACGAAAGCCTACACTACACTATTTGAACGTAGAAATATCATCAGCATTCAGACAGCCAATTCGTGAAATGTTGCATACAAAAGAGTTCTAATAAACATTTGAATATTATTTATGTTAGATTGTAGCAGAAGCGAAGAAATTCTGAACTATTCCGACGGCACAAGAACTGCTAATAAGAGAAACTGACTTCAACAATAGTTTTTAACAGCAGTTTCCTTACAATAAAAAAAGTCGTCACAATCTACTAAAGTAACCGCGCTTATAGACTCATCCGCGGAGACAATGCTGCATTTGTGCACGAAATATTCTTAAATTATCCCCGCCATTATGATAAGTGAATACGTTAGAAATAAAACTAATTGCAAAGTGAAAAACAAACAAAACAGAAACACCTCCATAGTATAACTGTCATTATTTTTATGTATGTTTAGAAAAATAAATTGCACATGAAGAAGTGAAGGAAAAAAATTGAAATTTATTTTGTTCATTCGGATTTGTATAATTTACTTATAAATAATATTTTGTCTGTTTCATTTCAACAAATATTACAATGTGTTAAATCTAAAAATCCAATTAGGTAGTGTTATAAGAGTAGTATTAGGCCATACGCGGAGCGAGTCAACGTGGATAGCGGTCAATAAGATAATTAAAAACATTTCTACTAGAAAATAATCTGCAAGAAAAAATATGTAACATGGTATTTTATAATCCTTCTTATAAATTAGACATAAATAAAATTAAATTTAGGAAGCCAAGTGAATGATTTAATTAGTCAGATAACAATTTTTAAAACATAATTCAAAAGAACACGCGAATCAAATTAGGTCGACTCCAGGTAGAAGAAGCCGGTTTAACAATTTAATATGACCAACATTAAATGTGAAAATTCAAATTAGTTACAAAGGGTAAATACCTTATCATTGGAAGAATAAGAACCGATGCTGGTGCTCTGGTGCGGTAGACCAACACCGATGGACCGATTGAGGTTCTCTTCGATGTCTGGTTCGCTTGGGAAGGAGTAAACGATGCTGACGTCAACCACCTGAATAGAACACATTAGGGTAGACGTTGTGACGTCATAGCTAGATACGAAACATGAGTGCATCTTACCGGAATCTCATAGCTCTGTTCCCGCTTATTGAAACTGAGAACAATTACATGCAGGCTTCCAGTGACAACCAATCGTCGTGAATCAGTACAAAGATCGATACGTTGAATGGCCAATGGGTTAACAGGGTCACCTGCGAGTCCCGGCACGACTATAGCGGTCTTGCTAGCAGTACCGCTCATTCCTGAATCACCACTGTTACCGGCGTCTGATTGGCTACCGTCGGCCTGCTCAAAGTATTTGGCGGTCCGAACCTTGTATAGTGACGTCATAGTGACTGAGGAATAAAGAAAATGCTCAATCAATAAGTTGTGATCAACATTTAACGTGACTCATATTAAAATCATATTTTAATACAAAAATAATATCAAACTTTAACAATAAAACCTTAAAATAAGGAAACCGCTGTTGTAAGATTATCAGATACGATCATAAATACGTAAGGAAGGTAGTGAATCTTTGTAAATTTCCAACTATTATTTTCTATGACACGCATCCCCGGCAGGAGATAACAGCAGAGGCTGGTAAGGGTTGTTACACGATTAAAGATCGTTATGGTCGGCCTAGTACACACGAAGACGTTGACTGCTGTGCTGGGAATTATCAACTCGAAGGAAATTAAATGTCATTAATCAAGACAGTGACCAAAGTTGAGGGAAGTTGTCGTGTTACAAATGCCGATGCCTTAGTCTCAACGCTTAACAATATCTTTGGCTTAAATCAATGCATCATTGCGTGAAAACTGGCTATCGGCCTAACTAACCAGCGACTATAAAAATGGAACACTTTTATATTTCAGTATAATTTTCTTATTAAAATTTAAGCTTTGAAGAAGAAAAACTTTCCTTTATCAAGAACGATATTATCTAGGAAATATTGATTACATTTATATGGGCGATACTTAAACTCAATTTTCAAATCGATAATTGAGATAAATGACATGGGTAGAATTAGAGTGAAATAGACAAGGATAAAGATTTAATCCATATCAAAGCAGACTATTGTCAATCATGAGATATCGCTCAAAATTAAATAGAATTGAAAACCTACCATTATAGATGATAGGAGAGTTAAAATTGATGAAATCTTTTTTTATCAGAATATTCCAATAACATAACAGAATAAAATTCAGCGATTGGTGAAAATTTCTTTAAAATTATTTAGCATAAAAATAGTCTGAAGGAAAATTAAAAGCTGCTTGTAATCGGGCGCCTAATAGACCCATTGTCGGTATTGAATTGCCAAGTAGGGTGAGTGAATTGACTGAATCTGTCCCCCATCAGGTAACACTACCAACGAGAGGACTGAACAATCCCAACAGAGCATCTCTGCCTGACTGTAATAGTCTTCTATTTCGTAGACAGTTATAAATGTGCACTATATCTCGCCTCATATTTGAAACAAACTGACTTCCGGTAAACGTCACCGCCAGAATTAACTCTAACAACTGCTGCTTCACAAACAACCAGAATTAACTCTAACAACTGCTGCTTCACAAACAA
>JAUZNC010012563.1:13223-26994 GCA_034780395.1 Vannuccia rotundouncinata | reverse complement strand
ACGTTTGATTCAGGATTATGAAAAAGTCTATCTTGTAATTCTATTACAGTATAGTTTTGTGTGTACAGATTAACTAAAAATGAGACAAATTCTATTCCATATATATACATATCATTATAATATTGTATTATGCCTACTATATATAATTGGTACAATTGTTTTAGTAAACTTTCTCTCTTTATTATTTTTGTCATTAACATTTCAATTTTGTCATTAACGTAAAATGGTTTAAAAGAAAAAACCTAGGGAAGACTGATCGAGTAACAATAATATTAAAAAAACAGCGGATTTTGTAAGTTTTCTCCATATTTTTGAATAATATAAAATTAAATAAAACAATTTCCACAAACCATTATTTATAATATTTTTCAGGCATGTACATACGGGGAGGGGGCGTATCTGACTGCCCGTAACTTTATTATGCAGGGATGCGTGCTTGCTCTGGCGTTACGGTGCCTATAGTGCCTAATGAGGTAAGGAAGGGTAGGCCGGTTTTGAAAACCTTGTTTTTTGCGTAGCATTATTTGTGAATGGTCTTTTGTAAGAATTAAATTTATATACGAATAATAAACAATTGGTGAACATTTAAGTAAAAATCAAAATTATTTGCTAAAGCTGCCAGTTATACATACAAAAATCTTTTTTAATTAGTTTCTATCAATAAATAATTTACCAATTATAATATGCAATTTTTTTGACGAACTGGTTATAACAAGCTCAAAATTATGTATTCCATATATTATGTCCTTTAAAAAATAGTCCACCCATGACTAGTATTAATTGGGACGTTTTCAAACGTACGACCCTTAATTAATTGAAAATAATTAGTTTCGTGAAATTTCGAAGTAACCTTGGTATTTTTTCAAACTTAATTGTTATTGCACTACATATTACCATCATTTCTTTATAAAAATATACCTCCTACAAATTTCATAGAATTATTTCTGTTAACAAACGTTTTGAGCTTCAAGCAATTTTAAAAATGTAATGATTTTTTCCACAAAATGTATTGCTTTTTATAATTAATCAAAATATATTTTACTCAATTTGATCAGTTTAGATATCTTAAAAAATACAAACGCTTTAAATTGAGCATTAAGATATTAGTAAAATTAGTCAAATGTTTACTGCCTATATTATATTTATCGCACCAATAATTTGCTAAATATTGTTTATTGATTACACATTTCGCAGTAGATTAAAACATTTGACAAATATTACTTTCTATATTTTGTCGTCAACACGTACCATTGTTATGCCTTATTAAGTATAACAAAATAATGCTAATGTATAGTTGTTAGAAAATAACCTAATGCTTAACAATTTAACTTTTCTGACACATCTCTGAAGTCAAATATAAACAAAAACATAAAATTTTAAAATTTATTTACAGACAAAATAATACTAGGAAAAGAACAGCGATACAAATATATTACTGGACCAGAATGATATAATAGTGATAGTGAATATAGCGTGAATAAGTAACAAATAAGAGACAAATAAACGTAGAGGATCACTATCGAACACTAGATGAATGAAGAGGAACAAAAGCCAAAAAGAACCATTTAAATGCGCAACTATATTAACCCGCAACACCAATTGATAATAACTTGAAGTACAGTGTAAAATATTTCACCAACAAGAAATAAGCTAAAATACAATACCAAAATGAACGATAATTGGTTCATAATATTAGTGCTGGCTAACACGCACCAGTCATTTGTGATACAAATTGAAAGCACACAATAGGTACCACTAAAACAGAGAATAAGAAACATATTTGGGACAAGATCGGTCACAAGTGTCAATTAATATTTTTGGATAAAATAAATTATTGTTGAATATAAACCAGACACGATTACATAGTAGTATTGGAGAAGACAAATTCGCACGAGTAGACACGTGCAGTGCAGACCTCCACGATATAAAAATAACAGATTTGAGATAATACCAACTATGAGGAAGTTTTTGGAACAATTAATATTATTAAGAGAACGCAAAAATAGTTTGATTGTGCTTTCACTTAGGTAGAATTCAAAAATAGAACACAATGACAGACCTGGTTATGTTGCAAACTATATTATGATAGTACTAAAAGTTATAAATATTTACAATAAATTACATAAAATGAATGCCTAGTCGGGCGAGTGATAATTGACTGTAACCGTGAAAGGACAAAATATCTAGACTGATACAATAATCAATTATATTAGAATTCTAGTATTAGTTCCTATGGTAACAATCACACAATGGCAGTGTCAAAAAGAGGCTATTAAATGGGGTACAGAAAGCTTCCATGAAATAATTCATACAAAAATCAAATATTTGGCAATGAGAGAAATTTAGCGAAAGTGTAGTTTTGATTTGGTGATAGGTACTAGATCTACAGTAAGAATAAGTAGATGGGAAATTGATTGAACAATAACAACAACAATCGATAGTCACATAATTCAAATAATGGTCTAAAGACAAAACCAAGTCCAAAAAGCGCTGGAATATCAAGAGACTCACAGATTCATACGACTAGAACATGGCACAACATAGTTCATAAATCGATAAATTGATATTCACTCAACCAATGGTTACCTAAAAGCAACAATCAAGGAGTGCAGACTTGTAAGGGCAGAGGATAGTTTGGTCCGAGGGGATGGTCAACAGGTACTTATAGTCAGTTCAGTGGTAGCGCCAATGCAATGTGGTGATTCCGAAGTCGGGCACGAACAAGCAGCATGCATCGTATCAGGTTGAAGAAAACACACTTTCATTGTATTCTAGAGGTTTTGATAATTCAAATACATCGCTAACTGAACAAGGCCTTCAATCGCTCCATTCTTCATAAATATATCCAATATGCAAGAGACGGTGGATGCCAAAATCACTAGAATAAATGCCGGGAATAAAAATTATCATTTCTCGCAGGATATTTTCTTCGTAACTATATTCTGACAAGCCAGAAGACCACATCCAATATTTCGCAGGGTATAGTTTCCAAAAATGTTTTAAAAGCATATCTATTATATTACTCTGGTTAAAATATTATTTCTCGATAGTAAAACGAAACTAGAAATTGAGAGGAGGGAAGAAAAGAGGGAAGAGAAAGAGAGTAATATGGGAGAGAAAGGGAATAGCTTTAAGGTTCCAGTTGAGTACGAGCAGTGTCCCCCGCAACTGGAACAACAGCTTGGCTGGTGATATCTTTACTGACAGCGATGGCAGCGTTCTGAGCTTCTGATTTGGTACGTTTACGATTCTTGTCCACGAAGAAGCCGTCTGGAGGAACGAACTGAAACAAGCCAACCGAAACATTATGAAACCTTCTAAAAACACAATACTTGAGAATCTGATGTCTACTCAATTGGTGTTATATAAATCACTAAGTTATTCGTCGAAATTAAACATTTCTTATCAAACTGCATCAATACTATTAAATCATAGAAGACACGTATACAATAATGACCTGAGAATATCTCTTCACACACTTCCAATGTACTATACAACGTGTCAGCTGTTTATTCTTCTAGAATTTATTTCTTATTTGCGACGGTGTTAACTATGCGAGAATAAATTAAATTCATAAACCAATTAATTAATTAATTAATTAATTAAGGTTAAACTGTTAGAGGGAATTATTGGGTTACACCATCGTAAAATTGGATTTATGACCAACATATAATAATCTGAATTTTGTGACAAATAATTAACAAAACAATTATATATTATATTTTGAAGGTTGCCTCAGTTTCTGAAAATGAAGATAACTCTTACATTAACTCTGAAGTCGTCGAGAGTCTTGTACTTCTCTAGAAGTTGTGTTAATCTTGGGGCTACATCCACTTGCCGCTGACTATAGTGGAGGAAAGCCCAAAACTTCTCCAATCCATAGAGATTGCCCAGGTCAAAGTCGCGTAGTGTTTCTTCCTGGTAATAACAAAGCAAGATAATGTTACAAACTATTAGCTGACTTCTTAAAAACATATCTGGTAAGAATAAAGGTACTACAATATTGGTTTTAAATGATGAGAGACCTATCGCACCTGAAAGTCTTTATATAGGTCCTTCCTGAAGCGTTTTTCCAGTCCGTAACTATAGAATCGAAAGAGACACTCAACACCGTAGCGGTGACCCTCTCTGGCGTCTTCAACTGCAAACTTGCGAAAGTCCTTGTACATGTTTCTGTTGAGGTGTTCACGGAGGAAGAACGACCAGAACCGATACATTGTGTTCATTTCCTGAGAAGGTAAACATGTCTCCTTACGGTAGTAGCTTTAGAAAGACGTAAATGTTGATAAACCACCCCTTACCTGTGACAACCCTTTGCCCTCAGTTTCACGATCCTTAAGACAGTTAGCGCGGTACTTATTGAAGCCATGGAAGGTGAAACCGTTCTCCTGCAGTAGTCGTTGACTGGGATGATTACCAAATGTATTCTGGAATGCAGTCTGGCCTCCCGTCAAGTCGCTAGAATTAGGAGCGAAGGGAGGTGGAGAGGCACTTTACTCGGAAACACTTTTAATTTACTTAATAACAAACGATAAAACAGTAAATAGACAATTCTTTATATATTTAAGACATTTTGAATTATAACATGTTCTACGCAGGCCATTATGAAAACCATTTCCAGATATTATTTTACTTTTTCAAAATCATTTTCGTGCACACAGTAAGTACAAATATAATTATATTCTTAACTTTAATTCTAAATTTAAAGGTGAAATAATGTCTAGGCTTTTCATCTGTATATTAAAAATAATTTACCTTTTTATAGTTTTAATTCTATTTGGATATGATAAATACACGTGAAACCTTTTGATAAAACAAAAGGCTTACACAGTACAAAAAAAGATTTTTGATATACGTGACTAAAAAAGAAGACAAAATCTCATCAAAGAAATTGTAAATAATTCGAAGAGAATTATCGTCGTTACCTCCAGGCTATTTAAAATTATCTTTAAAAAAAATAATATTGAGTAGAATGCTTATAAACCAGACTCAACCAATTTCATAATAACAATATTTTACTTTTAAAATCATCAAATCTGAAACGGTGACGCAGCACTATACATGCAGGTATTCAACTTTTCCGTCACCAACTCATCTCTGTTGTAAGATTAATTCCTACGTAGAAGATAAGCTGTTGTTAGTTATGGAATCACGTGGTGGATAAAAACACAAAAACTTCACGTCTATTTGAATAACCATAGTAACGAGGATTGATCGATGCTAGCTAGCTTAAGTTGTAATGATTTATCTGAATATTAGTCCAAATTGTTGGGAGAATACTGCATATTTCCATAAACAAACGAGTATTCGAAATTAACAGCAGAATAGCGAATATCACCTATATAATATTATAATACGTTAATTAAATATTTCAAGAGCAAAAAGTCAGAATAAATTGTTACATTATACTAACTATGTATTGATGTATCGTTAGATAGGAAGCTTGCGAGCTTGAGTGTAATATTACAACATCTAAAACTTAATCAGAATGAAAATATTTGAAAGAGTTAAAAATAAAAAAAGTGAAAATCTTCGTTTTAAAAAGACAAACACAGATCGATGACTTCAATTGTACAATTTTGGATGACAATTATTATTTACTTTAAAAAACAATCCATAATCAATTTTAAAACATAAAATAGTTATAAAAAAGTGCTACATATTATATTACAAGTGTGAAATGATAAAAACAAAACCCACCTAGATGTTGACACAGTTCTCGAGCGCATCTTATGTTCCCTAACATCGAAAGCGTAGCCAACATCAGCCTCGTGTATGGGTTCTTCACCATGCTGGGTCTTTTGTTTCACACCCTGCATCAATGATAATGAAGTATAGAGCAATTAATTATTCACAAACACAAAACAACATTCAACCAAAAGTCACCCACCTTGAACTGTTTTGCTGGTTTCTCCATAGCCGGATAAAAACCAACCATCTTCCTGCCAGACCTCTTTCTCGGCGCCTTACCCGAGCCCTGTGAGTGAGAGCGATGGTGGTGGTGAATTTGTGGTGGTTGCTGAACTCCTCCCTGGGCCAGAGCTGGGTAGAGCGGGAAGGGGAACATTGGGAAGCGGTGTTGAGGTGGTCCCTGCGGAGCGAACATAAACGGGTGTGGCACCATTCCATAATTCGGCGGAGGTGCGTAGGGCTGGTTAGCAGAGTAGAGAGCGGGATTGTGGGCGATTGAGAAGCGTGGTCCTCCGGGTAAGTTGAAGGCCGCGGGAGCTTGTACCGGTGGCAGGAGATGTGGAGGAACCACTACAGATGAAGGTAGAGAAGGTGGGGGCGGCGGTGGGGGAGGTGTGTGTTGTTGAAGTGTTGCGTTGTGGCTTGGGTTGCCGGGAACTTGTTGACCGGTGATGGAGGCGAATTCTTCTGGGGAGATGACGTTCACCTGAAAAGTGAGGAGGGCAGTGTTAAGGGTCGTAAAGACGAGAAAGATTAATTGTTAAAAACACGTCATTATTGGATAAAATAATATGTAATAAAATTTGTCTTTATCATGACGTGATCTGTCAAAATTAAAAGGATAAGAAGTATAATACGAAACATAATACCAAGATTGAATGATAGTGATAATTATTCTTCGAAGAGTAAAGCAACAAATTTGAAACAACAGTGAAAAATTTATTTCACTCTATGTCAATATAAAAACTGGTTGTTCTAATTAATTAATTGAAAATATATTTGACGTCTCTATAATTAAATAGGTAGCCAAACAACCAACAACAATGAAAACTAATTAATTCAGGGATAATAAGAAAACTAATTAAAATGTTAAGACGAGAGCCCTCGTAGACAACGGATATAATTAAGTTGGTGGAAATTATTTTATAGTGGTTTAAAAGTAATATCTAGGTAATAAAAAGCAAAATTTAACACTAAAACAAGTAAAATTTTCACATTTAAATCCTAGATATCCTAAATATAATATAAACTATTTTAAAGATAAATATTCTAAAACACAAAAATTCAATTTAAGGATGACGAATCTAAATAGAAACCGACAAAAAATTTTACCTTTCAGCGGAATGAGAAATGATCTAAATGTCGGTCAAATAAAAGTGTTATGATTCTCGCTGATGTAACTGACATAGAATTTAGATACATCCTGTAATGTTGGAAAGGAGGTGAAACTGATACAATTATGAAAGATTCAGTCAACATGAACAACAACAACATCCACTATGACAACGCAAAATACTCTTCCTAAAAACATAGCTAACCAGAGAGTATATTATACAAAGTAGAGTGACAGCTACCTTTTTATTGTCCAAACTGACACTTATACTACTACTAGAAGAGTCAGAACGAGCCCGTCGAAACGCCTGACGTTCATACTCCATAAGACCCAACGTGATCTCATCTGCCAACTCGTTGGTCATCTTCGATCTACAACAAGGAACATCAAAGGTACTTAAATAAATTGTCACTCTGTAGTCAACAGTAACAACAAAGCAACACACCTCGGAACATAGTCAGGATTGGGATGTCGATCTCCACTAGGATGTTTTGCTAGAATGTGAGCCGGGGCCCCACCTCCTCTGGATGAACTGGTTCCACTAGCCCCACTACTGGACAGAGGAGCGGAACTGGGAATACTTCCATAGCCAACTCCAGGGATCATGCTGGGGCCTCCGTCCTCTCTGTTCGGAGTGATGACTAAAAGATAGCCAACCATTGTGTCATCGATGTCCTCTTCCGAGAGAGATGAAGTGCAATGGCGACGCCGAGACTGAAACAAAAGAAATCGATAATTGAAGTTAATAAATCCACCTTTTGATCAATAATTAAAATACATTTTTGTAGATAATGTAAATATCAGATAACAAATATATAATGTTAATGAACAATTAATAAAAATCTTCATTTATCCAGAACGATTTTTTGTAACCAGGTATTTAAACGTGAGAAAATCTGATGTTGTATTACCGAACAATTTGTAATCAATCAAGACAACCAAGCATATCTTGAAGAAACAAAACGACTGTGTACGAATGAAGGATGATTGATGATGAGGTATAGAACATGAAAGGTATGTAACGGGAAATAGAGGTCTATCCGCACATAAGGGAAGACAACAATAGTCAGAAACTGGAGCGATGCAATGACAAATTATATAATTGCAATATTTTAGAACTTTAAATGGACTATAAAAAAACTAAATTGAAACAAATATTGAAACAGATAACAAACAGTAAGTTAAACCAGTTAAGGCAGTAATTTAATATAATAATGGACAATGACGATGACTAAAAAAGGACAACAGTACGATCATTCAGAGAAAGAGGTGGGTGATCACTAAACAACAGAGACAAAGAATGACCTCATCCGAAGCACAGGATCCGCCCTCTTCATCGATGCTGGGGAATCGACTGCTACAACTCAGACTTTTGATGGAACGATGCACCGATGGATCCCGTGACCCAGCGGTCGTCCCGGTAACTGGATCCGGGCTTTGACAAGGCGAGCTGAAGGGATCAGCTGCAATCTAGGGATTGGTGTATGTGTGTGCAGGTTGTAGAATTAAGAAAGCCACAAGAGGATGGTCCAAGGAAAAACCATAATTACCCTATTTCGCTGGTACTTTGATAATTGTAATAACTCACCTTAAACTTTGCGAGTTCTTTGGCTTGAAGGGCCATCTGATAGCGCTGCGGGGCTGGAATGACAGCCTGATCGTCAACAGCATTGTCCTCTTCATTGGAGAAGGCAAACTCCAGCTCCTCCTGTTTCCCGTCAGTAGCACCGGTCTGTCCTTCCTCCGTTCTCTCCGATTTCTTCCGTGATCGCTTCACCTTCTTTACCTCCTGCCAGTTGTCGTCATAGAAGACGTCCTCATCGCCATCCCCAGAGCCCTGCTTCTTCAGAGACTTCTTTCTGCTCGTGGCGCTCCCTGTTTGGTGGCCACCTTCTGCAATCAATACACGAAACATTGTACAACCATCGCAACGTAGCCCACTCGTCTAGAAGAGGTCATTGTACCATGGTTCTGCTGTGACGGAGGTTTATTGGTTCTGTCGGACAATCCGGCCGACCTTGACTGCGTGCCTCGTGCCGATTGTTGTGGAGGTGCTCCGGTGAAACAGGGCACAAATTCAGGAGCATCGGGGTTGAGATTAGCAGGCTGACTTGGTAGACAACGAACCCGGAGATGGGCACTATCCAGCACGATTTTGTCACTTTTCTGTACCGCCTGTTGAAAGTTATGCATATAAAAAGTCGTTATTTAAAATATAATTTAAAGAATGGTGCAAACTAATTTATCCCCACCTCAACGATATCGTTGATCTCTGTAGTAAGTTTCTTCATCCTGTTGAAACCAGCAATCATTGGAAGTGACACCCAACCCTCCTTGTCCATATGATCCCGCATGAAGGCATCCTTTGTGATGTTCTCTGAGGAGAAGTAGTACTCCATTTGTCGGCATATCTGTCCACGGATCATCTCCTTGACGGCCTCCATGTTGTAGACATGCAGCCCGTTGACCACGGTGGTCTGAATACCACTTCGCGGATAGACGAACTCTCCGTCGACCAGCGGTGGCTGCGGCATCATCAGAACGGGCGGGGTAGGGAAGCGGAGACCGGCTATGTGATCAATATATATTTGTAGGATAAAACATGCAATCATTGTTTGTATTAAAGCTCTGTTAGGAAAACGAATGAAAATATTTTAACCGGATCAAAAGTAAACTATTAGAATTTCTACTTTACTAACCAAGTATAATTTGTAATGCAGCAATATAATTGTTACTGTCATGAATGGAATAGAATTAAGTCAAACATTGCAATATTTGCAAGCTCACTCGATTGTTTCATTAAACGGAAGCGGCTTTAACAATCAATAAATTAAAATAATATTGTTCAACGATTGAAATGCTTCCTGTAAATCGAACGATATCTTCAAAAATATGATAAAATGTATTCACTATTGCTTTTATTTTTAGGTATCAACACTCTCACACATTTATTACTATTACTATAATAGGGACACAAAATCCATTTAATAGTAATATTATTTTAATTACGAGGGTTCGTACAGGCTTCTAATTAAAAAATTAAAGACTTTTAAAGAGAAAAATAAATAAAAAATAATAGTATGAAGAATTTTTTTTTATTATATAATTTTTTTTAATAATACACATTTGTTATAAAAAAATAGTATTTATTTATAAAAAAAATACTTATAGGTAAAAACAGATTTATTTTTAGTTTTTAATTAAAAGACTTTCTTAATTTTTTTAAAAAAATTTCAAGACATTAAAGGATCACCTAAAATTTTTTAAAGACTTTAAAGGATCTGTACGAACCGTGTTTTAAAGTATGTAATTATTACATACTTTAAAACAGACCATCCGGAATTCGGGTGCGGACTAAATACAGCTAGATAACGGATATCTAAGATAGAAACAGTTGTCATGAACAAAGTTACCCGTTAAGGACAGTAGACAAATCTTGATAATTAAATAGTTTATTAAAGGCAGATTCAGCACATGATCGGGGAAGATGGGGGTGAAGTCTTTATAGTATCCACCGACTAGCGAGGGAAAAGCGAAACTGCTCTTAGATACGTCTGTCAAACAATACAGGGAGCATGTTCACACAGAAGTAGATAGGGTAAGACTTGCCTGCGGTTAGCACGGATAGGAAGAATAGAATATGAACACATTTCGATGAAGAAGAAGAGACAATCGATATATAAGTATTGCCTTCTGCTGCAGTTGCTCAACAACTAATCAATATTCTAAAAATAAAGTACGTTTTCCTCCCTATTACTATTAACTTACATCTCAGTTACTAGCATTGTAACTAGAGATGAAGGGTTTATTTACTAGCAACGTTCATTCGTCGTTAGCGAGCAATTAATTAGGAAAGTTTAGGATAATGTCCTTTTGTCTTACAATGCAATTTTTCGAAATTTATGATTATGTTAATAATAAATTCCGATAATGAATACCAACACATAATGATAAACCTTTTGATAATTACGTTTGACAAATTTCTCACCATATGCAGGATTGGGTATCCTTGGAACGTGCTGGTGACGCCTAAAGCCGGTGGTCTGATAGCGCTGTCCGTGACCTTGCCGAGTGGACACCTTGGTGACTGCAGAACGAGTGTGTGGCGAGGGATAGGGTGCACTGTGAGCATTCTTTAGGAGAAAAGGTTTTAATTGAATGAATTACACCATTTTCTATAAATATTATAAGTATTATGAGTATACTTATGAGTATTCAAAAGTAAATTAGATTATTTAAAAGTAGTTATGGCTTTTGAGGTGAATAAGTATCACGAATGTCATAGGTGGACTAAATATTAAAAAAATAATTCTTTCTACGTTTTTTACATTAATAAGACTCACTCTCGACTGGTTATTGTTCCTTTGGAAGCGGGCATACTTTATAAATTGTCGAGGTTTGGAAGAATTTTCAGCGCCACCTGATCCCAAGTTGGAGCCTCTTGAAGGTCCTCCGCTGGCCCTTCCAACAATACCTGAGACCCTAGTAGGAGGTTGTTCATGACTGTCAGCGTCTCTACGGGGTTCCTTGTTGCCACGACTACCTCCCTGGTGATTGTCACCTAGCAAGTAAAAACACTAATAAGTAGAATTTTGAAGTCTTCTTTAGTTAGGTTAAATTAGTAAATAAATATTATTTTCCATTCCTTTGGTTATAGAAATATTATTTGAAGCACAAATCTAGAAGAAAAAATTTGTTTAATGTTAATAATAAATAAAATTCGTTAACCGGAGTTTACCTTGTCCTAAGGTAAACTTTTCTCAGAGTACAATAAATTTACCACACATTTTCTATAAAAAAGGCCAGATTGAAAAAATAGTCATATTACTCGGTAAAAATAATTATTCTATTTTTTAAAAGTGCATTAATATAGCAGCTCGTGTTCTTTCCTATTATTAAGGTCAAATTACGATTTTCAGTTGGCAGAAAGCATAGTCTTACAATGAAATAATTACAGTTGACTGCAGCTAATGAAACACGGGTATTGAATGTCACAACCCCTTACAATATATAAGAACAGCAAAAGACTAATAATATACAATTTCTTCTGTCCAATTATAACTAGTTGAAAGAACATGACGTGATTTTTACGAAACAACTTGCAAACATGATTAGCCAGCTACTAAAACACTAGATAAGAAAGAAGTGAGAGAGAAAGGACAAAAACCGAAATACTCCTCCAATAAGCTCTAATTAATCGATATGATCAACAATGAAATACTCGTCTAGACACGAGAACACTATTTATCTTTCTTTAAAAGGAAATATAGCTTTAGGAGGTGTACCATCATGATCCTTGGTATGCCCTTCAGTGACGCCACTGGTGAATGTGACATCAACATCAATTCTCTCCCATTTTTTCTTTGAAGTGGTTCCTGTTGATGTGGCACCAGGGTTGTTGCTTGTACCTCCCACTGAAGCGCGGTCCTATGTAGTGAGGGATAAATTAATATTCTGTCAATGTAATAAAAATCGCGTTTTACTCAGTTTTTAATCATATAATTCAATCATACATTGCTTTAAATAAGCTTTGATTCATATATGATAATATTGAGCACATTCAAAATTGAATGATTTAATCACTAGTATTTTAAAAATGTATCTATTTACCATAGCTACTAATTTTATGAACAACCTTCAACTTATTTTTATAACAAAAACAATCTTTAGAAATCACACGTTATCTTATTTATTCTTTTAAGATAATATTCCTAGATCTGTCAGAATCTATATTAATTACTGTTAGCGTTTTTAAATATTTTCATAATAATTTAATGTTATACTTTTACACATAAAAAAAAGTCAGTTATTACTCGAACGGTATGTTTTTAATGAAACGTACTTAATTTAAAAATGTAATGTAAAGTAACTTCTATGAAACTGGCGCCGCAGGCAAAACCAATTACAGACCACAATTTACAACTTCGTATTTCTATCGCAGTGCTTACGCGACATTTTCTTTGGAACAGATTGAAAATATCCAAACCCATGCGTTTAAATGATGTCATGATATTATATTTTAAGATATCCAATCAAAAAAAAATTTTAAATTCAAATTGTGCATTCTAAAAATGTTATAGATTCCCTACCTACAATAAATAAATTGACAACAAATATATCAAATGTTTCAATAAATCGTATATTATACCCGCTATTATACACTTACTTTTGATTTAAAAAGTGTCTTTTTCAAAGTCATGTAGATAAGAAGACCCCAATTAATGGATAATAACGGCAATAATATACAATACATCTACTTGAATCTATAATGTGTAAACTTTGGTGGTCTCTTTCAATAAGACTATATAACCTATATATGCGCAATCTATTCAGAATATGCCGCTACGGTTGACCCTCCTCATGTTTGTATAATGAATTTTCAATAGATAAGACGACTCTCTGCTTTGTAAATAAAAAAAGTATTATGATATCGACATATTACGATGGTGACAAGTTTATTATTTACGAAAATAGTGAACAAAACATGTGCACTTTGGATAACCAACACAAATGAATAGATTTCACTTATAAATTGTTAAATGTGAATGTCCTACAACTAAAATATTTGCGATGAACCTTTTTACAGTTTTAACATAAAATTTAAGTCACATGATTCGATAATAACACACATCACATGTCTGGTGTACATTAAAAGTACAAATAGCCTCATACTTAGAACAAAGAGGGTGGTCAGTTGCTACTGAAAAGTGAAACAAAAAGAGGAGAAATATGCTCACATACATGTAT
>JAUZNC010012563.1:0-10040 GCA_034780395.1 Vannuccia rotundouncinata | reverse complement strand
ATATTTTTACTGTTATCAAAACTTTTTCAATGAAAATCAAATAAAATCCTAATAACTTTTTTTTCTAATAAGGGATATGAAATATAATTTTATTAGTTTAAAACAAAAATAATATAATATGTGTGTTTCAGGCAAATAAAAGTGTTGTGGTATTACAATATTTAATAATGTGTTGCTAATACAGTATGTAAAAAATAATATTATTTAAAAGGAATTGTTCTCAAACATGATAATCACATCATGTTGAAATTGTACCAAAAATACATGTTTATATACAATATATTGTGTTTTTTTATTTTACTATATATTATTCTTTCAGTTTATTTAAAAACCAAGAAATTAAAAAAAATGGGTTCTCCTATATTTTAGCACCATAAAAAAGTTTTTTTAGTAATGTAAATTACTTTTGTTTTAAAATATAGGAGAACCAATTATCAATAGTAATAAAATCAATACAACGCTTTAAACCAACTTATTTCTAGACCCAGGAACCAGCGGAGCAGAGCTAGAACCATACTTGAACATCAAAAATGTGGTAAAAACATTGAAAATCTATATAATCAATAATATCCCATACTTGTATATTTTATACATTTTTATATTTTTTCTTTTTTTATACTGAAATATACAGGATTATCAAATTAAAACTAAAATGTAATATTTTTAAAAGCAATTTAAATTGCTAAAACAAAACATTTTTAAAAATTATTTTACAGTGCTAAAATATAGGTGAGCCAAAAATTGTTTTAGTTCATTCACTTCACTTCCATGGGTGCAAATTAAACATATTCTAAAAGGTGTTGATTTAAAGTGAGATTAAGTTATAATTTTAAGTATAATTTCAGTAGCTTTATCATTTTTATATATCAAAATGTAGTACAAGTGTAGTTTAAATATAAAGTCAACTATTACAAACAATTAAAAACGAATTTCAGTTTTTGGAAAATTATCATGTGTTCATGCCCATGTACTGGTTTACCTTTTTTAGGATAATAATCCTGGTAAACAATACATCATTTGTGCCTTGCCTTATATATATTTGATATAATTTATTCAATTTTAAACTATGTGTTAAACATGGTGCCAGCCTGCATTCCATGATAATTGTACTGCACATATTAATTAATATTATTCCAATTCAACTAGTGGAAGATAGTTTTGGGTGTAAAAAATGTATGCCAGGTATATATGTTTGTTAGGCTATTTAGTAGAATGAGGCTGTCATTCCATTTGTGTGTTTTAAATGCCTGTTATTTAATAGCCTGCTTTAAATTTTTAAATTCAAAATTCCAAATTATATCCTCTTTGTGCTACATAGAATGCCTAGTAGCATTGATGATCTATTTCAATAAGACTATATATATATATATATGTTAATAAACCTGTCTATTCAGAATATGCTGCTACTTATTAATCCATGGTTGATACAATGTTATTACTTAAAAGTTTACAATGTTATCCCTGTCTTTGAAAATAAAAAAATACATTACAGTACTGTCTTATCACTTATTTATCATCAATGTCACATGCAATATGAGTAATAAGTTGTAACATGCTCCAGGGTAGGTATAATACAGCTGAAAGTATTATGAAAGTAACAAACACACAATATTGGTAATATATGGTGATTTTTAAAATACAAAAATATATAATCCACACAAAATACAACTTCAATGGTTATTTTAATTATTTATAATTATAGCAACTATGATTAAAATTTTAAAATAAAAAAAATCATAATATAATATATTTATAATCCGTAAATCCATAACATGTATAATTGCCTGCATATATACTTAAAGCAAAATAAATTGAAAACTTACAGATTACCACATTTATAGTAAAATTCGTATGTATTTAGTCAATAGAATTAATAACTAGACAAATAAAGATGACCATCCACATGTATATGAAAACAACCGAAACAATTTTTTGATATATTTAATTAGTTTAAACACTTTTTCCTTCTGTGAGTTGCGAAGTTTACGATAGTTTATAAAGTTTAGATATACCAAAATTGATATAACAAAATTAATGTAAACTAATTCTCTTATCTAAGAACATGCCCATCTATAAATAATATTTTTAAGCAGTAATTTAATTATTTTTTTATTATTGCTTAAGAATCGTGTGATGTCACAAGGTGTGACAAATTTTTCATTGAAAATAATTTTGTCTTTTTTAATGTTAGTTACTATAATTATAGATTATAGTCAACTAGATTGGTTTACCCAGTTATTAATGAAAAAGATTAATATAAACTGTTTATAAACTTTTTCTGTGGTATAATGTGCACTCGATTATTATCAATTTCATTTTTAAATCAATCTATAGTGTCTCAATTCCAATTGTTATTTGAAGTCAGAGTTTTAGTGAAGAAAATATAAATTTGACAGAAAAAATAATCGATAGAGATAAATTTCCAAATATAATAAGTAAAACCTTATAGTGGAACGGCGTCACCACACAAATCTAATACCAATATATATTTTCCTTCTTTAAATTGACATAACTGTTGATTCAGTTTACTAAAAATTGTAAAAATTGTAAAATTAAAAATTAGTCTTTTTTCAAATTGACTATCGCAATAAATTGCAAAAAATATCAATGGTTATAGAATAATATGAACATGCCAACGAACCCATTAAAGGTCGTTATAAACTTACCCCTATCACAGTTGCTAGCGAGAAACGAGATAGTCCTATAGGGTTTCGAGCAAGTTCCTAGAAAACACCTTTGGCCTCTCAAGCACCTCGTAGATAATTTCAAAATTTTGTATATGTAAATATCAAACTACTACTAAAAATAAAATTATTTGTTAAAATGTATTAATTGAGATTTAGATAAATATATATGTTTCTAACGTTTATTAAACATATAAAAGTGCTTCGGGACTACGGCTGAATCCATTGAACATACACTCTTCCACTGCCCTTACCACGATGAAGAAATATTAAAAAGCAACGATACTTTAGTTTACCCAACTAAAATTCTGTTGTTTCTTAAGATGACGGGTCGCGCACGACCCGGACCTAACCTAGGCAATATATATACTGGGAGAGCATACGTAATATTTTTTAACGATATTACAAAACAATAATTAGGGTTTGTGAAAATTGGTTAATATTATAGAAATACAAAAATAAATAAATAAAACAAAAGGTGCTCAAATAACGCGAACATCTATTGTTCTATACTATATAAAATGACAACAATTTCAAAAATTAAAATTTATTCCACTTTTTATAAAAGGATAATTCACGTAACAACTTAGTTTGAAATCAGAATATTTAATATTTTAGAAAGGGTATTTTGTAGCAGAACATTAAAGTTAATAGAATATTACTAACAAAACAATCTTAATTTTTGTAACCTTTTTTCCCTTTTTGTGTAGACAACTAAAAAAAATTATAAAGATGGAAATTTATAGATTTGTTTTTATATTCTGTTTTGATTGTAACCACGATCAAATCACTTCAATTTTTAAAAATATAAACTTAACAAATACGACGAAAACATTTTACGCACGTAACAATTCATTTATTAAAATTGCGGATTTGTGCAATTACAGTAAACCAAAATGTAATTACGCTGTTACTAAATAAACGCGTATATCGTTTCTAATCTACCCTAAATTGTTACATTATATCAACCTTTGCAGGGGACATTCACACTTTGGCTAAGTGTAAAGCAATAGAATAAACATGAATTATAAATTTATATTTGCATAGTACGATAAACTATATATTATATATTTCTATTTTAAATATGACATGTACAAGTGTTACAAAAGCTACAAGTAAGAGAAGTCAGGAGTCACTCTAATTTAATTGATTTTTCAGATGGTTGGAGATCCAAACATGTTTCTCCAAACTGAAGTGTTTCGAGACTGAAACCTGCGGCAACTAAAGTGATTACATCTCTTGGTAAAGTTACAACAATACCAGAGGAAAGAGAGAAAGACATATTTGTTGAATCATTTGTGGCAGCTGTGGGGATATTGGAGTAACGACGTTTACAGGCCCTGTGGAGCCGGTCTTTATTTGGATTAACGATATCGGTTGGTTCATGGTTGGACGAGGCGATATGTTCGGTGTACATAGAAGGGTCTTGCCGTAGAAAATTTCGACGTTTACGAGGAACTCTGAGAAAGAGAAAAGGGAAGGATTGAATTTCTTCAAATGACATGTCAGTATATGTTAATATAATAATATACTACTCACGTATTGAGAAGTAGAAATATACAATAAACCATAATTCATTATTTTTAATTTGAAATATATTTTAACATTTTAAAACGGCTGGCAATCAATACATTATAGAATGATACATATTTAAAAAATTACAATTTTTTACGTATTTTAATTTATGGTGTAAAATATTTCTTTAATAAGAAGAGCAAGTTATGTTGTAAGGAAACTTTTTAGTTACCTTTTGATATATTGGTCCATTTTCTTACGTTTTTTCGCTGTGAATAAAAGAGTTCCATCCAACTGTCTAAACATAAAGACATAAGAGGTAATAATATCAACACAAACTTTTCGCTAATTTAATAATTGTAATTCAATATTACAAAAGAAACAACCAAAAACAAATGTGAAAGATTCTGTTTTATGACGTCATAAATCGTTATGAGAATGAGAATGTGTTTCAATAAGGAAGCAGAAAACTAACTTGGTCTCAGTTAGTTTTTTGACGGCAATTCTGAGATGTTGAGGAGAGAGGGTGGAGAGAATAGCAGGCCAACCAACAAGGGCCATAATTCTCGCTTGTAAAAGACGATAGCGTGGATCATCGAGCAAGGAATCAATTGTTCTATTCACATTAGATGACCGGGATTCAGATAGTTCTATTCATGATACGACACAAAAGTTATTACAACATCAAAGTAAAGATTAACAATGGTTAGATATATTTCAGTTGCTACCTGATGTTGTATCTGTCCAGTTGGAATTTTGCCCTTCGACTTGTCTAAAAGGAAAAATAAACACGTTGTGAAGAAGACATTTCAGGGAAATTTAAAATAATTGAAAAGTTGTTCCTATTTTAAAGATTGAAATGATGATAAATGAAAGCGGTACTCGGCTTATCACAGAAAGATAATGTATTCAAGTCAGGGTCACTCATACTCTGGATCAGTTTCTTGAACTGAATGCTGAAAACTTTGACCAAAGGTCCGGCTTTGCTGGGACAGTTTCGTTTGTTCCATAAGGAGGGTCTTAAAGCACAACAATGTTGCGTAGTTGGGGGGGACCGGAGGAATGGAGTCCACTTGATGGTACTGAAATACGAAAGGGAGACAATTGCAGAGAGCAAGACAAAATATCCTGAAGTAATGTGAAAATAGATCTCACTAGATCAGCATTAATAGTTTCTTCACTAGATTGATCGACAATTGATTTGTCCTCGCCATGTCTCAATGTGCGTTGGAACATTTGGGTGATCCTGGCTTGATTTGACTCCAAAACATTCGGTTGTTTAAGATATTTTCCGATTGCTTTGGGCACATATCGAAGAACACCACACTGCTGGAAGTATGTTTTCAAACAAGAAATGTGATGTAATTCTCAATATTTCCTTAAAGTTTATATTATAATATTGAAATAGTATAATTTGGACTTTAAATTTTAGTTAGGAGCTTCATCAGTCTTGACCAATACAATTTCGCTTCCTATATCATAATATTCTGTTCAGCGGTTTTGCGACTTAAAAGCATTTAGATTATAATTAATAGAAAGTTATTTACATTATACATATCATGCTATGTGGCTGGGTTAAAGTTTGATGTAGCCGTTGGGACATTGAATATTATAACTGCACCAAATGTCGATACATCCATCAACAAACCTTTTGAAATATTTAAATTGAGTTAGAATGCTTATCATGTCGTTATTGGATAACTGTTTTCTCGTCACTTATAATATCTGTTATATGTCGTTATAGTAAAAACAAATTGTCAAATTAGCTCATTATACTATTAAATAGAGAGGAAATCATAGAGATATTTTGTAATCACATAAATTATTTGTACCCACCCCTTGTTTGGAGAAAGCAGTGACTGCCTGAGATCGTTGGTGAAGTAAGCGTCGTATTTGGTTAAGTTTCATTAGTTTCATTCGCGGTAGACGGAGCTCTGGATGTAGCGATGCGGAATGTTCTGCTTTGTCCCGATGACTATTCTCTGTGCAGGTCCTTGGTTGCACTAACATGCTCCTAGCGATTTCAGGAATCAACTGTATAGAGAGCAAATGCAACGTTATACTACCCACAACTGGACACATCTCAAATTTATTCCAGTCTTACCTTAAGCATGGCCGAGGCTTCACGATAACAGAAAAATTGTTTGGACACGTTTGAATTGCGAAGAGACATTTCTAAAGCGATCCAAAAGAGGGAGTCATCGCCGAGAATCTGTTCCAATCGTTGTCGCTTTTTAGTTGACATGCTATCGTACTCCTGTCGGTGTATTCTTTCCAACTCCTGTCTAACGTTGGCCTGGATAGCCAGTTTGTTCTGAAATAGTGGCCCACATCGAGTACTTTTATTGACAATCGAATTGCAAAGAGATCAAACACTAGCGACACACGTTAACATGACGGAGAATTACTGACCTCGGTTAAACGTTTGATGTGGGTCATCTTTATGTGGAATTCTTGCTTAGAACAGGGTTTGTCAATGTTGGACAGGACGGGCCGAGGAATTACAATGCCCTGCTTGAAGTCATTCAGCATTTCTGTTAGCTCTGGCTGACCTTCAAAGGGAGCCTGCCACGTGGAAATCTGTGGTGTAGGAGAGTTAGAGAGTTGGGAAAAGAGAAGAAAATGACTGAAACACGGTAACAAATATCTTTCACCATTTCCAAAACGTTCTCTTCGGCACATGGAATACCTTGAGCCGAAAACTGATTCACAAGATTCGCGACAAAAGGTGTTCGAAGAAGGACCTTGAGGACATCTCTTGGACACCACTGACCGTCGCGAACTTCGTTGAATGTCGTCTGAAAAGGAAGGTCACAAATGTCGCAACAAAAAGATTTATAATAAAGTTGACCAGACCAGACCAGGCCAAAGACAGTTGACCTACAATATTGGCTCCAACAGCTTTCTTGAGTTTTTGCCAGGTTCGCATACAATCAACAAGAGTCCTCCAGCGCTGCCTAATGCTTCGAACATACCTCCCTGGGAAGTGAGGCAACAGTGTACGGAAGTAGTCTAGCGATATGCGGCGGAGAGAAAGAGAAAGAGAGGAGTTGTAGGACAATAGAGGATGGTCCCGTTAGTCAGATATATTGCTCACCCTTCAGAGTGGTTCCCTGAGATTTACACCTCTTCAAAAACTCTGACTGGCTCCAACTGGACATCAGAAAAAAGAGACGTTTGTCTTCGAAGTAGGTCCATGGCTGCAGTGTTTCCAGCAATTTGTCATATCGCTGCCGGCACATGTTGACTCTCCTCCCCGGGAGACTGGCAGCCACCCGATTCCAGCATATGGTGCCATATCGCTGCACAGCGAGTAGCAGCTGCAAGTCTTCCTCTTCTTTGAAGGGACCGTTTCGAATGGTTGGATCCAGCTAGAGTTGAAGGGAATGGACCAAGTTTTGCATTGTTTGGAAATAAGGACAGACACCTCAACAGATGCAACTTACCAGTGACCATCTGCGCCGGCATTCGACGGACGTCCTGCATTCAAGTTGAGCAGCCACCGTGGACCAACAAATAATACCTGAGGAATTCGGTGAGTCCATCACTTTGAGAACCATCTCTAGCAAACACTCGTCTTCTTCTGGACTCCAGATACTTTTCTGAAAGAGAGAGAGATAGGAAGAGAGTTAAGAACGCCCAGGACAACTGTCCAGGATATGGTAGACTACCTTAGGGACCCTGAGAGGGGACACCTTGGTTTGCCACCTCTGCAGACAACTGAAGGCTGTTCGCTGAGTACCCAGTGTCCGGGAAATGATTTCCCAGCTGTGCAGACCGTGTTGATCAACGAGATAAGCTAGCTGTTCATCTTCACTTTTTGTCCATTTGGAGGTACAAACCGCCGGATTAAACATCTGTAGCCATGCCAACCGACAATTCCTCTCGGACACGAGTCCGCGCATCTGAAAAGCGATGTTGAAAGAGTGTCCACATAAAACAGGGTATATCATAAAATTCAAAACAAATTATATTCTTAAATCCAGTAGCTCACATCAACTAGAGAGATTTTGATCCAGTCAATGGTATCAGCCATTTGATCTGACGAACATTCAGCCGCTAGAAGTCGGGACGAGGCCGCCTTCAACTTGTTGATAAGAACGACAACTCGCTCGTGTTCACCGTCCAACCTTCCGTATTCCGCTTGACTCTCGGCTTGGCTCAACTTCTGGAGTAGACCTTCCTTCTGACGGTAGAGGGTAGCCAACTTCACTTCGCGTATAGAATCGCCAACTCCCCTTTCTAGATGGGTGACATTATCCGGAGTCCCTGCAAGAATCCAAACATTGACACGTGCAGCGCTATTTCAATATGTGACCATGTTAATCGGAACTTACACGTTCGAGATAGGCCACGACGAATATCGTAAATATTGAATTCTCCTCGGGAAATTCTATCAGACTCATCAAGATTCGGAGGTGGTGTCTGAACAGTAAATCAATATATTTAGAGTATACCGAGATTTTGTTAATGAGCACAATGGATTCTGAAAATGCTAATCTATTTTTGTGTTTTTCTATCAACAAGATAAACTTTCGAGATGTTTTAGAAAATCCGACCACTTTAATTGATTACAACTGATAAAAAGACAATCAGTCGAATGAAATGAAAAAACGGAAGAATTCGTAATCGTATAAATATAATTATAAACAAAACGTAACTGCCTTTCATTTACTGTGTGGCCGACCCCGCGCTTTATATAATAACTATATAACAACCCCGAAAATGCACTAGCCAGAGTATAATTATTGGTTAGTAGCCACCTGTTTAAACTAATCCAGCAACAATGAGCTCAACGCTGTAGCGCAAATCATTTGTTAGAGCCAGGAGAACGTACTGGGATTCGAAGTTGCAACTTTCGGATCGAAAGGCAAGAGATTAAGACGTTAAGATTGCATTCGTAGTTGGCTTGCTACACACATACATTGAGTGAACACCACTTTAAACATGACATAACACCTTTATATAATAATATATAATAACTAGAGGTTTTTGCAAGTGCATTGACCCTTAATTAAAAATTATACCCTGGTCAGTACATTTGCAACAACCTATATTTACTGAACGTAACATTATTATAAATTTAACATCCCTACTAAACCTCAATATTAATTAAATAAAATTCAAACACAGTAAAAATTTACCTCGCCATTTTTAGTTCGTATGTAAGGGCGCTTTCTAATTAATTCTGAAGACTTTTTGTAACTACTCATGATAATACCAAAAGGTTTATCCTCACTAAGAGAAGCACCATTTTCAGCTGCGAAGCATAATTGATGGCTGAGGAACTCCTGAAAGATTAAAGAAATGCAAACATAGCAAAAATACCACAATGTTGTTGTCAAATTTAGAAAATATTGATATAACAAAACTGTTAATCTAAAGTGCTACCTACCTCCATGTCCTTTACGGTTGCAATCTCACTATCAACTGTAGCAATCATATCTCTAACAAGAACCTCCAAGGTCTCATTAATGACCAGACAATGATCGGTTTCTTTCTGGTCATTAAATGAAATATCCTCAAGCTGATTGACTTCCTCGTCACCTCTTGTGCCAGTTAAATCCATCCAGACATTGTCACTAGAACCTGGCACTAGGTATCCCATGTTATGTGAAGAAGGACCAGGTTCTTGATTTGTATATGGAAGATTATTCATGTTTGATAATGCTTTATTTGCTTTAAACAAAGTCAAGAATCAACACAAGGTTCTGATTACCTAAAATAAATAAATATATATATATCATTAAAAAAAGAGAAGTGAAATGTTGCAAAAACCAAATAAACATGATTAACAATTCTCTATACTATTTATTTAAGATCGATATCAAAACATTTAAA
>JAUZNC010012562.1:5673-74035 GCA_034780395.1 Vannuccia rotundouncinata | reverse complement strand
ATATTTAATATTTAATATTTAATATTTAATATTTAATATTTAATATTTAATATTTAATATTTAATATTTAATATTTAGTAATGCCTTTAAATACATTTCATAAAAGCGTGAAATTGTGTTCTGTTTTAAAAGTATATTTTTATCATTATTTAAAGACGTCATTTATCACAAATCTTTCTATGTATGTTAATTGTTTTGGTCTTCAGAGTGGCTTCACACCTCTTCATATTGCATCACATTATGGTAACGAGAATGTTGGTCGACTTCTTATTCAGCAGGGTGCAGATGTCAATTTCCAAGCTAAGGTATCCTGCTATACACACACATTATATTATAACATTCATAGTAGCTAATTGATAAACTTAATATATACCCACCACAAGCACACCCATTTTTATTAGCTCCTGGATATAGTACTCCAGTTTTTAAAGTGGCAATGCAGTAAAATATATTAGGCGTATTTGCTTAAGGTAGTTATGGTTCTGTCTGTTTATTTTATACTTTGTAAACTCTGTGTATTATACTTCCTGCTAAACTCACTTATTTCTCGGTTATACATCCATGTGACCAGGAGCCTGAAATCAATTCGCAACTCTCTGGAGTACCACCCTCTGTTGAGCTTAATCTCTAGAATGTAGGGATGACTTCTGTCATTCATTTTATGAATATTGTGTGTGTCTTTAATTAGTTAATGTTTGATCAGCAAGGGTACTTATCTCGAGAAATATGTGAATTGTGGTTTAAGATTATAGGCATAAATAGTTGGATTCCATTAGCCACGCATATCATTATAAATTTACACTTTGAAAATAGTGTTTTTTCACTTTTGAATAGAATATTAGAATTATATTTACATTGTTTTAAACAGTGAACACGTTTTCTTAAAAATGAAAATTAGAGCTGTTTTATACAACATTACAAATGATTATAAGTAAATTTGTAATATAAGTAAAATTTCTATATTATCACCTTATACCCATCTTATTCTACTCCATACAACCACCTTACTCTACACCATATAACCACCTTATTCTACTCCATACAACCACCTTATTCTACACCATATAACCACCTTATACTACACCATACAACCACCTTATTCTACACCATACAACCACCTTATTCTACTCCATACAACCACCTTATTCTACTCCATACAACCACCTTATTCTACTCCATACAACCACCATATTCTACACCATACAACCACCTTATTAACCTAAACATTCACCCTTTTTATCCGCTATTTTTCTCCCCACAGAACAACATAACACCCCTTCACGTGGCAGCCAAGTGGGGTCGCATGCACATGGTCCGTCTCCTCGTTGAGTCAGGAGCCCTCGTAGACTGTAAAACTCGAGATGGTCTAACACCGCTCCACTGTGCTGGACGCGCGGGCTACGCCCAGGTCGTGGATCTGCTCACAGAGGCCGGTGCCAATCATTCCGCAAAGACCAGAGTAAGCGATTTTAATTAGAGGGTACAACTGTTTGTAATAAAGTTAAATACTTAAAGGTTTCTTGCTGACCGGATTAGTTGCGGTATAGAAATACTAATTGTAGTTAATTTGTCTTCGCCTGATACCAAATCTCTAACCAGTTATTGAAAGTTAGCTTGACTAAGTCGATGATTAATTTATGTTTGAAATTAAGAATTTGTAATCCTCTGGCAGACTGGTTAGACCTTGAGATATTGATTTTGGAGGAAATATTCACTTGGTGATGGTTGCAATCCTTATATCTACGAAATGACAGCTAGATTAGAATGAATTGTGAATGATTCAATTAAAATAGGGGTCAAAGTTATTATATTTAAAAATGTGTTTCGATGAATTTAGTTTGTATATAGTATAGAAGGTTTAGTTCGTTGGCTATGGTGATTATATTCTGTAGAGTAGCAATGTTCAATTTTACAACATTTTTTTAATATAAACATATATGTGCAGTGAAAGTTTTTAATAAATGAATAAGCTCATAATATTCTTATCACGTTCGTATCAATATTATTATTTTATTTTATTATAATTATATATATTATATAGATAGTATATATTAATTCCAATTACATACTGGAGCTATTTTGTGATCAAATTATATGAATTCATTGTTCATTTCGCATATAGTTCTTCATTAAGTTAATATATATCATATCTATTGTAGGCACCATTTGGTTTTAGTGAGTATATAGTGTGAAACCATCATTATTTATTAATATAATTGCCTAATATCGAAATGGTATAATATATCAGCATTGACAATACATTTGTTCTAAATTAAATTAATCAATTTCTCTATTATAAAACATCATAACAGAATCCTATTGAGAGTATGATCGCCTCGTGATCATAATATTATCCAGTCTATATAAGAACCACATCACACTTTACTTCAGCAAACAGCAATATAATCTCAGGTATTCATAAGACCTATAATACAGCAATCCCATCTTCCCTCTATATAATACACGAAGCTTCTAAGTGAGTGTACTGTGCTGCCAATAAAGCAATAAAATAATACAGTGAACTATATAAAAGCTCTACAAAAGGTATTTTGTGTTTAGAAATTGCAGTTAGAAGAGTTTAGTTGTGTTGTACTTTTGTTAAAGCTCTAAGACTTTTGTGTAATGTACACAAGAATAGTTGCATCTTTCATGACTGTCACAGCCAAAAAGGCTTTCATTATTTATTTCTTTTATTTTACTAAACCTGCACTATAACTCTATCTCCACAAATGAAATACGGAATGATTTATATTTCTGCAGAATCCTGCAGGACATTTTTATGTTTACAATATATTATATTATTAGTAATGAATACCTTGGAATATTACAATGCTTATTAGGGATGATACCGTTCGGATACATTAAAATATTTTAGTAGTAGTCATTATAGTTAGACTGGTCCAAGTACCTATACATTATAATCTTATCTTAAAATTGAAGTAATATAAATGTGTGTTATTTATTTACAACTAAACACACACTATTATTGATCATATGCGACTATTTTGACTGAATCTACTACAGTGATGAATACAAATCTTTGTTTGCTCAACATAATTTTCTGTTAAAGAATTATAAATTTAAAGCGTATAGACTATAGACTCTGTAAATCAGACTTATAGACTATTTACATTCCTGAAATGTATAGACTCAGATTGAACGTGCTTTAATAAAGCAAATAAGTATTATTCTTTGAAAGCGCTTATGTAATGATGTATTATATATTATGATGTTGGATACAGCTATACAATGGACTGTATCCCATAATTCCTTTTACCCATATCTTCATACATTTTTATATATCTTGTAGCTAACTTGAATAATTCTTTGGTCTTTCAGAACGGCCTTTCACCACTTCACATGGCAGCTCAGGGCGACCATGATGATGCTGCTCGTATTGTTATCGCCAAAGGAGCGCAAGTTAACGACACAACCATGGTATTAAATATTTAATTATATAATTATTTATTTAAATTATTGATTATATCCTAAACAGATGATATTTCTCTCTTTTATTTCATCTTTAGGATTACCTAACACCCTTGCACGTGGCTGGTCATTGTGGAAACCTCAAAGTCGCCAAATTGCTCCTTGACCGTGGCTGTGAAGTTAACGCCAGAGCTCTGGTAAGATTTCTTTTCTTAAAACCAAGTGTTTAATTTCATCACAATCATTACAAGACTATATTTTTTTGATAATGACCCACTCTACAGCTGTAAATCTTGCATTTCAGAATGGCTTTACCACTCTGCACATTGCCTGTAAAAAGATGAAAACCAAGGTTGTGGAACTGTTGCTACGCTATGGAGCCCTCATAGAAGCAACCACAGAGGTGAGTAGTATCAATCTGGCCTTTGTCTAAATTTTTAATTATTTAATAATATAAACAATGTACAGTTAGGTACAATAGAGAATTTGCATCATTAATTATTGTTGTCTTGATGAATAGTCAACATTTTGGATAAATCGGAAGACAACTGTTTTTCATATTCTATATTTTTTATTTATAATTATTTCATCAATACTTATATATAAAAAAGCACGGGTTAGTCCAACCATTTTATAACCACTTTTTATTCCATTCTATTCCTTTCATTTGTAAAAACAAAATAAATTATGGAAAGAGTTAAAAGCTTCACTCATTAAGCTATGATCATTTGATGATGACCTCACATTCCAATCTTTGAGATCTTTACACACGTAAACACGATGTTGTTATCTAAGGACATGAGATCCCCTG
The DNA here is from genome assembly GCA_034780395.1 of Vannuccia rotundouncinata. Taxonomy (NCBI): domain Eukaryota; kingdom Metazoa; phylum Platyhelminthes; order Proseriata; family Coelogynoporidae; genus Vannuccia; species Vannuccia rotundouncinata. The sequence goes on along the minus strand of JAUZNC010012562.1, from coordinate 69,795 downwards.
GATACCAAACACCCAACCCGGTGTTACCTCCATCAGTTGATATACTATCTCAGAGTTGACACATTGACATTAATTGCAAACAAAAAGGACAAAAATTAAGTGAAATGTAGTAGTATCGATTTATCCTCCTTGCTTTCATTTAGTTTTATTTTATTTTCTATCGTTAATGTTTGAAAAATTACGAAAGCCGACGAAGCCTGCGGATTGATTAAATTATTTAATTGAATTAATTTTCCCACAAATGGAACAAAATGCACGTGAAATTTAATTATTAACCCAACAATAATCCCTTTGTAAACAATTTAGCTGGTATCTAGAAATTCAGAGCAACCTAAACTGTCAACCTAACCTTTTCAGAATTTTTACATGTTTAATAATATGAAATCATTTTTTTTCCTCAATTAAATATTTTCTGACTCAAAGCGGAGTTCTTGAAAGACAAGAATTTAATCGATTTCTTATTTTTCTTTGACAGTTATACAAAATAAAATCTGCCTTTTCCCTCGGAATATAAAACCACTTATAAAGTCAAATTATGTCCGCTCTCTGTATAGGCGGCTAAGATCGTGTTTAGATATTTTACCAGGACTCAAAATTCAATTCGTCTATCGCTTTGAAGGGAAATGTGTTTGGATCTGTCGGTTTGTTTGTAAGGACTATATATGAAGTCTGGTTGGTTCTATATGATTACTGGAAATGGGTTTGTCACTTTATGGGACGGAGTTCACCACGTCCTTGTAATTTGGCTAGCATATATGGCGATGTGAAAAGGATCGCTACTGAGAAGTTTCAGAACATAAGAAAGGAAAAAGTCGGATCAAAGCAGCCTCATGTCTGCATATGGAGTTTTGTCATTTTGGAAGAAAGTTAAAGGAAAAGGATGTATCCCCTCAAATCAGTTGCTACAGTGAAATAGTTTTTGGAGAGATCAATACCAAACAGAATCTTCTAAATTTGTAGGCAACATTTAATTCGAAAAGTTTTAAGAAGCTGTAGGTAGGTCTTTTTATCTGCTTTTTATAATTTTTTGTTGATATTTCAAGCAGACATTATTCCTTAGAAAACAGTTTATGCAAAAATATTTAATGATATAATCAATATCCTTCCAAAATGTCTGTATACAATGAGACTCGATAATTCTAGAAATTGTACCAGAATATTACTTAAACATTTTTTAAACAGATTCATAAATTACATTTAAATTATAAATAGGACATAAGATACAGTACAGTATATACCATTTATGTTTATTTTATTACATCTTTAATAATTACCTGTACATGCCTTGAATGTATTACCATATTTAGTCGTTTTATAGTCACACCAATTTCTAAATTGTTCACAATGTTAATTGCTTACTTATTCACTTTATTCACCATTAACTCATTATGCATGAATTTGTAAAATAAAATATTGAAATTATAAAAATCAATACATTTTACATGGAATATCCATCCATTTATATTAAAAAAGTTACTCAACGTCTATAAGGTAATTCAATATGTTTGTTATATCTTCTATTTCCAAAAAATAATCATTAGTTGTTGTGTATATTAATATTTTTAGGATGAAAGTTAATGATCGATTACCTTTTAGGTTAATATAACCAAAATATATTCAAGATAAGGTTACATTGTTCATATTATGGTAGTTGTGTGAATAATTCGCATAGCTAACATGTGTGCGTATTCAGATGGGTACACTTATGAAGTGAATTATTATCAGTTAAAGATTGTTTTAAGAATAAAGAATAACTATGACATTACCTATACGGAAGATTGTTTACTGAAATTACTTTATATAAGAGCTTTAAGATATAACAGTAAACATTTTGTAGTTGGCGAGCTTGATCGTTTATCGAATGTTAATCAATATCAATCAAAGATACTGATAATAAACTTATTGTCAGGATGTGTATCTCATGTAAAACTAAATAGAATTTTAAATAGATACCATTTTGATTTATTCTAATTTCTATAAACATTTAAATGTATAACAGTGATTTTTAATACTATTAAAAGTGAATTATTATTTTATTGACAAAGAAACAGTAAAATAAAACAGATATTTAATCACTAGAATATTTTTATGTGGTAAGCCGACACTTTTTACTTTTCCAATTTGGCTTTTGTTTATCCCAAGTTTAAAAGTTAAAAACTGCTCAACTTCTTAACCCAACACCCCACGGTCCTCTTATCTTACCCCCCCCCCCCCCTTGCCAGACTGGACTGACTCCGCTCCACGTAGCCGCCTTCATCGGATGCAAGGAGATCGTGGTCTTGCTGCTCCAGAAAGACGCCAATGTTGACCAGGCCACAATGAGGTGTGAAACCCCACTTCATCTAGCTACTCGAAACAACCAGATTGAGGTGGTCAAGGTGCTTATCAGGCACGGTGCCACTGTTGATGCCAGAGCAAGGGTGAGCTTCATTGCCAGCAGCATGCTTTCAGTAGAAGTGTAATATAAACTATAAATTAATAAAACATTAAACATATCAACTTTAAAATGAGAAAATCTAAAACTTTTATTTTCCCACAAAACAGATATTGATAAATTAATTATATTTGTTTTAATCAATGACTTATATATTATTTATCTAGACCGGCAAACTGACCAAATTAATATTCAATAGTAATAAACGTCCGCGGAGGAATATATCTATATCGATAATCAATGCCAAATTGATGGGCGGAAGTTCCACATTAACTCTAAGATTAAGGAAATTTATAAATTAATCGATTAATATTTATTGAAAACCTTCTTTAAAACGAAACTAATACCGTATATAATTGAAATGCGACCTGGACGCTCTTTTAATCATTTTGCCGGTCGTCTAGATAAATATTATATAAGTCAATGCATTATCCAGTGAATTTTTTGATTTTACAAATATCTACCCCTTCAATTAATTTTCTGTCGTTTTAAATCAGTATTTAGAATTAGTCAGTCTAATACAAAGGCTACAATATCTATTCTAAAGATAGTTTAAAGTGCATTCTGATCATCGTATTGCCCCAGTAAGATACACTTGGCATTTTGTATACTCACTCGAATAAGAACAAATTTAATTTTTTAACTTCCTTTCCAGATAAAATTAGAGACAATATGGTTTCCATGTATTTTCACATGCTTCAATAGACTCCATTATGAGTTCATATACAGCGATTACGACAAATTTCCGATGTAACGATGTGAACGGTTTATTTAAAGAAATTTATTTAAGTTTTAAACATTTCCTTTTTACATTATCTGTTCATGTTCATTAATTGTTCAATAAGAGATTTGTATAGATACTATGCATTGAGATTATTCATGTGAATGCAAATTCATAAATCGGCTGTTGGAAATTTATTTGTATTACAAGGTAATTTAGTTAGTGCAATCAGTTAAGCCTATTTTATAACACTAAGGACGAGCAGTCTAAACAATGTTTTCTTAATTTATTCTTATAAGTATAATCTACAGTTAATGGGAAGAATGCCTTTAACTTGTTTTAATTAAATTAAAATATAACTTTCTGCGTTTAATGATCCTTTATCCGAGCAGACTCGCTCGTTTCTACAAATGTATTTGAACTTAGTTCTTAATGATAAAGAGCCAGCCAATTTTCTTAATTATGAAAATCGATATATATTAATGACGTGAATTTATAAACTACAAAGTAAAGCGTAATATTATGAACGTGCTTGTTCTAAATTTAAGATATACATTACCAACTGTACCCTTTAAAAGACATCATGATCGTTTATCTTGTGTTAATTATTTGTTAATTGGAATTATTTAAAGATATATTTGTATTCTTTAACAGTTAACAAAATATTATTCCTATCATGAAATGAAGTTGGCGAAAATCTGAATTAAATCAAAATTTGTTGCAAACCTGCATATATGAATATATTATATGAATTTTTCGTTCAAAGTTCAAACATATTCTTCTCAATCATATTTACATTTTCGCAGGTTTGAGTGTCTAATGGAAATATATTATAACATAATTACTTCATTAAATTTACAGTTTTCAAAAGTTTTATTCACAATTACTGAAACTATAGAACACCTAATTGTTTTTATTCTAATAATAATATTGTCATTCGTCTTACCAAATCTTCCAATTTTCTTGATACGAATGAAATTCAGTTATAAAAACCTTCTCCGATAATCTCAGATATTAAACATTAAAAGTATGTATAAAAAAGCTAACAGCATCACAAAATCTTCCATTAAGACCCCCAATATAATATATTACATCCTTTATTGAGAGGTTCAGTCCCCTGAGCTCACTAAATTGTTGCAGCGAGAAATAAAGAAAAGGAAGAAATGAAACCCCCCTTTCCCCTATATATTGGACTCTCATGTGAACTTTATCAATTTGTAGAAGTTTGAAAACTTAATATTTTGGTCTTCATATATTTTTGAAAAAAAAACAATTTTAAATGATTGATTTAGTATTCGTTTTCTAGTTTAATTTTTTTATAATTGAAGTTTTAAACAATACATTTGAAAAAATGGATGTTATAAACTTACTGTTGAGTCTATAAATTATTTCTGAAGATTGCTCTCTCTCTCCTCCACCGTTTTCAGGAGAACCAAACCCCTCTACATGTCGCCACAAGGACTGGCAATCTCGATATGGTGAATCTGCTCCTGACAGCTGGAGCTAACCCCAATCAAGCTACAAGAGACAACTATACTGCTCTTCATATAGCGGCCAAAGAAGGAAAGGAGGATGTGGCTAGTCTACTGTTGGAGTACCGATCTGACATCGAAGCCAGGACTAAGGTAGGCTATCAACTGCCTCGATTGTGTTATAGTAGGAGCTATATAATCTTGTGCCAATGTGGATGCAATGATTCAATGTTATGCATTTTGTGGATGCAGTGTGCCTATATTGTACTGTTTTGATCCTTTAAATATTGTAGTTTTGTGTATTTTTAAAATTTATTTATACAAGTTTGTGTTTACATCTTTAATACAGTAAAGAAAACCTCCCGAAAAAGTTACTGTCACAACTGTATTTGTAAATTTTCTTTTTCCATATTTACCGCATCTACGTAGATACAATCTGTTAAATTATGAAAGCGACAGATTTCCCGCACATTCAATAATATTTTCAATAAATAATATACATTTTACTGAATTATAATATAGGCAATATTATCTTTTTATCTAGCTGTGGAAAAGGTGAATTGGTCCTTTGCCTAAAATCCATTTATAATTAACTGCTGAACTGTCTGATCTCTTAAGATAAAAATGATTGTGACTCATGACTATAAATGGAATAACTTGCTTTTAAATTTTTTTTGATTTTCAGGATTTTATCATCATAATACAAAATAAGTTGAAATAAAAACTTCTTGAAAGATATTTTAGATTATGGACTTGACAATTAGCATGCAATAATAATCTGTTTTATTATATATGATTTTATCGATATAATTGGATTCTGATGTTGAAATTTCAAACAAAGCCATAAAAAAATTATGTTATATGTTGTAAGCGTGAATTTCATTGAAAAAAACATAAATAATATAATTTTATTATGATATTTCTAACCTAAAAACGTGAACACGCGCGACAAATGTAATAAATATTCGTCTTTATGTCGTATATCCTCCTTCGTCGGATCGAAAGTTTCTTTTATAGTACCTCCAAGTCTGCATAATACGCTATAAAACCTGATCAACTATTTGAGTCTCTGATTGATCGAGAAGCCCGCGGTTCCAGTAATAATTCCTACCTACTCTTCCACGACCTCTCCTATCCCCAATTCAAAATAAAGTTTGCCTTCACTAGATAGAACTAAATTTCCTGTGGGAAATTAATTACCCCGTGGACTGGTTGAATGAAAATAAAACATTTCCCTGGGACTTTGCTTATGTTTTGGTAAAATGTATAAACGTCTATAGCGCGCCATGAGTTTGTTTGCTGTTAAGCGTTCAAATTTTGTTCTAATTTTTCTCTGCAACCTTTTTAATGTATCTGAGTTTCGCTGACTAAGTAATTATTTCAATATATTGACGGCGAAGCTATTCATGTCTGGAAAATGTTCGATATTATTCTTGGGATCCTACTGATATCTGACGGACATAAAATGCGAAATGAAGTCCGAATTGTTTGACTAGATTTTGTCAATCGATTATATCAGGAAAATGTGATCTTAATTATTCATGCCATGTTTTAAAGCTTGTTGCCATCTCAAACTTTTTTGTTGTAAAAATGAGAGATAATACTTTTGCATATTTTGTTTTTTTGAGTTTGCTACAATTGAAATTTTATTTCAACTTTAACCGAAGGTTTTCGCTTTATTTTCGTTCAAGAAACTTTTCATCGATAATTATATTTCCTTTTTCGGGGGATAATTGTTATGTTTCTATTGTTTCACATTTGATTCTATAAAATTGGATGCAATTCAGCGGGTGAATGAATTCTAAAGATTTCTCCATTCATGGAGACTGGGGTTATTAATTGATATTCATTTCAAATAATTTATCTTTGTCTACTGTCTGACACCGTTCAACTTTAAACCCGCTTCAATTAGCATAACTCGGAGGTGTTTCACACTTCATCTGAAGTTGTCAACGGAACAATGTCACCATGATTTTGGCATCCTATTGATTCCTCCCGTTAAGGGTGTGGATATTTAATAGGACCAAGCTTTTTAGTGATTAGTTTAGAGTGTCCTTATTGTTATATAGAAACGATACAATGATTTAATTAAAACTACTACGATGATTTAATTAAAACTATGAATCATTGGATTGATTATTGATTTGATGATGCACTAGAGTGATTCATCCGAACTAAAAAGTTAATTTTTTTATATGTCTACTTATAATTTTGTATTTTTAATCGTTGGATTATGAAATAGCAAAATGTTTTTCTTTCTCGTAAAAACAACAGAAGGGCTTCACCCCTCTTCACATCGCAGCCAAGTATGGCCAACTGGCGGTCACCAACCTGCTGATCAAGAACCACGCCGAAGTCAACAGTGCCGGCAGAAACGGTCTAACACCCCTCCACGTGGCCACTCATTACAACCACGTCAAAGTGGCCCAGTTGATGCTGAGGGAGGGTAGGGCCGATCCCCATTGCATAGCCAAGAACGGCTACACACCCCTTCACATTGCGGCCAAGAAGAACCATTTGGATCACGCGACACTCCTTCTGGAGTACGATTCGGACACCAACGCGGAATCGAGGAACGGTTTCTCGCCACTGCATCTAGCAAGTCAGGAGGGTCATACGGACATGGTCTCTCTATTGTTGCAGCACGGTTCCGAGGTTAACCACGAAGCCAAGGTAAGACAAACAAATATTAGTAGTATGGGATATGGGATATGGACATACAGATCACAATACTCGATTCTGATTGGAAACAAATATAAATTCGATATAAATTTAAGACAAAATTAACAAATAACTTTAAACAATTATAAATGAGGTCATGACTTCTAGGCGTTCTAGTAATTTATAAATGTGAAATTATTTAAAATTAAACAAGTATTCAAAACTGAGCCGGCGACCAATTAGAATCGAGTATTTATGGCCTGGATGTCCGCATCCTATACTACTAATCCTTCTAATAGATTATTTTTTTCCGAATTCTAATTGCCCCCTTCCTATCACTCCAGAATGGACTCACTTCCCTTCATCTCACCGCCCAAGAAGACCTCGTGCCCGTCGCCGAGATTCTCGTCCAGGCCGGCGGTCATATCAGCCCTCTGACCCGGGCGGGTTACACCCCCCTTCACACCGCCTGCCACTTTGGCCAGGTGAACATGATCCGCTATCTGTTGAGCCATGGCGCTGAAGTCAATCGTCAGACCAACCTGGGCTTCACTCCACTTCATCTGGCGGCGCAGCAGGGCCATCTACAGGCGGTTTACTTGCTCCTACAGAGCTCGGCTGATCCCAATGTCAAGAATCAGGTTGGAAACTATTCACTTTTAAAAAGATAATTTTCGCTAAAGATTCCAATTTGTTGTATAAGTTTAATTTTTTTTATTTGTAATTTGTAGCTAGTATAAAAACAAAAGGTTTAAAATCTGTTTAATATGCACATCTGCAGAGCAATCGATATGAATTCATTATATTTAATTATGCACCCACGTATTTGAATCACAATTTTGATTGAATTCATTGTCGCTTGATATTATTTCTCTGAAAAGAATTGAATTTAATATATCTTGGTTTAAATAGACAACTTGAAAAGTGTCCATTTTCCAAAAAAACTTTGACAAACTATCCGTCAATCATTTAACAGAAATTAAATATTTTTCTTTTACAATTCAAAGAAAACTCTGCCGGAGTAATATATAGACGAACAGATTTATTTCCCAACAAAGTGGGAATCTTTAAAGAATAACTATCAATCATAGCCTTGCTAGACGACATTACAACTTATACATATAGTGGGTTTCACAGACACATCCTGCCTTTACTACTGGCATATTTTTAGCTACCAGATTTACATACTACACACGTAGTTACGTAGCCGTTGAACTTCGCTTTTAGAGATGACTCAGACAAAACACGCAACAAACAGTCCCCCTCTGGTTCAAAGTCCGTTGTGTCTCAATGAGAATTCTGTATTTTCTATATCAAAGCTAATAACCCTCGTTAGTTATCTCGCTACATAATGAAATATTATTTTCAGATGTGTGGAACCCACCCAACTTAACTGAATGAATCATTTTTCATGAATTTTCTTTCCTGTATTATCCACCACTTGTTTGTATTTTTAAGACGAAATGTCATCTTTCAAATTCTTGTCATATTTTGAGACAGATAACATAATCAAAAATGTGATGGTTGATCCAGTTAGCTTTGTTTAATTATAGTTGTAAAATGTGACACTTTTCTTGGATAGTTCAACCCCTTAATCTAATTTGAATTAGAAAAAGTTATTTTTTAAATGTGTTAATTATAAAAACTGTTTTCCGGTATAAATGTTTTACTTGTAATTTTCAATTTTATTACAATGTCATTAATTAAAAAAAAATTCTGTGAAGGCACCCATGGAAGAAATACACGTGGCAGTCATGTAGCTGTTTTCATAGTTCAAATCTGCGAGGTAGACTTTGAATAGTACATTTTTCTAATAAATATGTAAGTTAATACAAGCTACAATCCGTATTGAAATGAACGTTGATATTAAAAGTTTGAAGAATGTTAATTGATTATAAGGGAAAGGCAAACGTTCTAAATAAAGTATTCTGAAAAAAGCTGTTTCAAACGATCTTTTAAATAGATCATAAGTTAACTGATTTTGAATCATGTGTTCAGCAGACTTTATGATATTATCTTACAATCTAAACTTAATAACCATCTGAATATGACGTTTACAGCAAGGCTGGACACCAGCCCACATCGCTCGACGTCAGCACTATCTGAACATTTTCGAGGTCCTCCGTCGAGTGACCACGGTCGTCGAAAGTTGGGAGGAGATTGAAGAGACTGAGGAAATTATCCAACTCGAGCGTCCAGAGCACATGGGCGAGCATCCAATGTCCGACAGTGAAGAAGAAGGAGGTAGGATGGTTGTCCGGGACTGTGGGACACTGTGGCCAAGGGTTCTAAGCAAAGTTAAAAGAATAGAAGATATATTTGGGGCTATATTTGAATCAATCATTAAAATTAATAAACTGTTAGTAATATAAAATGAAGTAAAAACGAATCACTTTGAGTGACTTTTATGGCTATTTGTTTTTTATAAAAAAGATATGGTGGCTATATACATTATCATTCTATTAATTTGTATCAACGGAAATGTCTTCACAAAACTGATCTAATTTTATGCTAAAAATAACTCTTTTAATAATTTAATTTATCCTTTATAACAATTATTTAATATTGGTAAATGATAACCATTAATTTAATTAATTTGATCAGATTAACTCAACTGGTGAATTACATATAACAACAATAACATTCAAGCAATTCTTGTGCATTTAAATTTAAGTGTAATATTTCATAATGTTCCCTTTACATACTCCACACTCTTGATTTATTGATTTACTACATGATACCAACATCTCTGTTCGATCCATAGTTTTGGTTAAAAAATTGCGCAGCCGAGCTCTCTCCTTTCCTGACGTTCCTACTGGTAAACGAAAATAGTCCGGTTGAAATATTATGAGTCAAAAGATGATTCTTTGACGATATTTAGCTATACCTGTCTTGTAGTGTGGCAGGTAGTACTCTTAATTATATTTTAATCTATTTTAATGAGACATTACAATCGAATTAAGACATACTCATCAATTTATCGTAGTGACATCACTCATGGATAATTGTAGAAGCAGCATCTATCTTGTATTAATCAATTGTTTTCAATTCCGTGCTATGCCTTTATGAAACGACAGTTGCCTTAAATTATTAGTTTTATCTGAACAACTATTATTAGATTATTATTCCATTTAGTGGCTATGGTAAAATAATTGACTTTATTTGCTTTTTATGAATTTTTTGTTTGTAGATTTGATTCTACTAGCTGGTATATATATATATATTTGCATTTGCAGAATATTGTATTTGTGTTAATTATCATGTATAACTGAGAAGAAATTGTCCCCATAAAAAGATACTTTTCTCCCCATTTTTCTTGTTAGATTGACTTCTTTAAAATAATGTTCTCATCAAAATGTCTCTTCTAAATATAGATCAAATTAGATTGCAGGAATCTTTGCATGTTAAACACTAAAATAACAGTTTGTCTAATTAAATTATTGTTCCTTCATTATTAATTATCGTTGCATGTCGTTTTAGTGTCTCGTTTTTCTCCTTACCACTGCACCTGTATCTTTATTGTTTTTCCGTTGTCTGCTTGTGTGTATCGTGTATATTAACCGTTGTTGCACTTTTTATTCTTCTTGTCAACGTACCAGCCGATACAACTATTGAAAGACGAAAACCAAAGAAAATACAGCGCAAATTTAACGGAGAAATGGATTCCATTTTATCCCCAGGTTCAAGTCTGGATCGTGATACAAGTCAGCATGCTCTAATATTTTTCTCCGATATTTATTTATTTAATTTGTATTATTATTTTTTCCCTATGTGTGTTTATACTTCCCTGTCGCCATTTTTCTTTCTCCTAATATTTGTTTTTCTATCCTCCTTTTTTCTATATCTGTTGCCTCACTGTTCTCTTGTGGTGAATGAAACTGTACACCTACCTATGTACTGTACACAACTCTGCCCACTCCACTTATTATGATAATTCAACTTCGTATATAAAACAGTGCGTCGAGGCAATAAGGCCCTATTATCCACAGAATCAATGCGTACGTCTGTCGGCGTTTCAAATGATGACATTTGGGATCAAATGGAATACATGAAAAGCAATTTAGGTAGAAAATTACACTGTCCATCATATTTTTTAAAGTATTTATAGTTGTACTACTAATATATTCAGCCAGTAGTAATGATATTTTATTCTGAATAATTGTAATCAAATGAAATATTTACAGCTCGTGTAATGAAAAGTGAGTTTTAGAACACGTACTTAGTTAAGAACTATTGTTATCAAAACTTTTTAAATTAAACTGTAGTTATGCGATTATCACGATACATAATAAATAGACTACAACAAATTATTTTATCATTTAAACAAGATACTAATACTGGTAAACGAAGCACTATGGGCACTTTGGATTCAAAGGATTCATTTGGTATGATTTAATCTATAGCTAACAATTCTGAAACCGTTGCTTGGTTTACGAAAAAAATGCTTTGAATAATCATTGAATCATATTGATTAATTTCTATCAATCATTTTTTTTATAAGATATATTTTTTATGCTTATGATCTTTTGGATGAAACTATTATAATTTTGATTATATTTCAAAAGTGCTATAATTATGAACTTCATAACCAATAATTTAAAAAAAATTATCTAAATGGTTTTGACATGCTAATTTTTGCAAAATATTTTGATTTTACAACATTTTTATTTTAATCTTTTATAATCTTTTCAAATACATTGATGGAATTAAGTATTATGCATTTCATATATTTTTTATGATATATGTGGGTATATCTAGGTTAAAAGTCTTAACAAATTATCATTTTTTTAGAATGCTTTATTAAGACTTTTAACCTAGATATACCCACATATATCATAAAAATTATATAAAATGTATAATACTAATGACATCAATGTATTTGAAATCATCCACACAGGTTGAATAATAATTTCTTTCGACTATTTTTATTGATAGTTTAAAAGAAATAATAGACTTCAATGTTGAAAACAAGCGTTGTCAAAAATTAAACTTTTTAATACTATTTTAAATTGAATAAATAAGTTCTTAAAAGAATTATAACACAGAACCACTTGAGACGTTTTAGAGATATTTTGACCGAAAAAAAGTAATTCTAAGTTGCATACAATAAAAAAATACTCTTTGGGTGATTTAATAAGTTAGTAGCATTTTTTCAATCTTCGAGCACATTTTAATTCATGATAGATTTTTAGTTTGCCTATTTAAACAAATCGTGTGTATTCTAATCATTGATATCTTGTAAAAAATTGAGTTTGTGTTGTTATAAATCTTTTTAAATAATTCGCGCCGTTCCATTTAGAATATAAATTATCGATTTGACATCCGCACCATTTGTCTAACAATCTTTCTCCCTTTTGTGGTTTTCTCTCGTCTGCTCTCAGACGACAGAGGAGCCAGTAGTTCTCTAGGTTCCTTTCCCCATTTATTGGATTCGACACTGGTGGATATTCCCATCAGTGGAAACCAGCCAGACTCGGCCATGTCACCGGGCTGGTCCACTGAAGACACGGCCTTCCTAAAACCGAGAGGTTAGCACCATATAGTGCTCGCTCGCTAACAGATCAGCCCGCTTATAACCTGATATCATATTGGCTATCTATATGTGGTGCCACAGCTCAAATATGGTATTCTAGTTGCTTTATGCGTAGATAGTACCAATTGATTTGGATTAAATATGCTTTGCTTGGTATAAAAAGATTACATTTATATATATTTATTTATTAAAACATTTTTTATCTGTCTTTATCGATTGTCGGACAAATTTTTAGCCTGATTCGTCTTGCTTATAATTAATAATATAGATGATTCATACTTGTGAATTATTCATGGATCAATGTAAATTGACGTAATTAAGAATTAAAATAATCGATATTCTTAGCGCAGTTTGTATGCTGTGTAACGTGATAGAGTTTTAGTTATGCCATCCTTGCAAAAACAATCTACAGAGTCGTCTGAATTGGCAACAACACATTTGTAATTGCCAGATATAGAAGCCTCTTGTTTTGGGCTCAACTTTTTGTTAATATTGCGCATAAATAATAAAACAGAAATGCAAAATGCCTCTTGCTACATTTGTCATTGATTTAATGATTTAATCGAAACACAATGAAGCAATATTTTTTAATAGATTATCATTGCAGCAGCGTTATCCAGGTCATATAACTTTGCAATTACTTTATCTTCTATCGATATAGTTGATAAATTAATGTCTGCCCAATAGCGTCTCGACGTTGCCTTCGTGGCATAATTACTCTCACATTTGGCTTCCTTCTGTGCTTCCTCCCCTTTCATTCTCCACTCTCCTCTCCACACTCTTCCATCCTCGCCCTTGTCTGATCATCGTGTAAAAACATAATGAATACTGAATCTACAAAGAGTCGTTTTCGCCTCTATAAAAAGAGAATCGATTTACAATGTCTCATTTGCATGCTTTTATACTCTCTCAATATATACTTATATTTACGTCACTGCTTTTACACATATTATCGTATAGACCTTAATTCAATTACTTGCTTTGCAGTCTAGCTTAACTAACAGCCTCAGTAACCCCTCTTCGGTTACATTTTCTGTGCCTTGCATCTTGTTGTTGTTTCATTTCCTTGTCTCCGTGTGTGACCCTCCTCTGGGTGTCATCTTCCTGTTGTCACTCTGTGTTTAAAACAATTCACCCCCGTGTTACGTTGGTCCTTCCTGCAATCTGGATTTTAACCTCTTTGAGAACTTTTTTTGTGAAGAAAATCAATCCATAGAAAATACGAATTAAGACCTCCCCTGTAGAGTTGTTCTCATGTTCCAACGATCTAGGTGATCTTGACTTCACAGCAATTCCTCCGTCACCCTGTTTCACGAGAACTGACCTCTTGGTCAACCAGTCCTTCTCCGACGACGGAATGCGCAAATCTGGCTTCACCGAAAAGCATTCCTCGGCTTCTGGTATGTTTCCTATCCCGTATTTAGGAAGGAGAGTCCCCTAGAAGATGTATAGTTTTCTTTGCTCAAGTAAAATTGAAAAAGGTTGAAAAATGCCAAACAATGCGTAGTTTGTAGCGCTTGATGCTTCTGCTTTTCATCTTACGAGTATAATATACTTAACTTCCAGTTGTTGTCAAGATTTTCATCATTTCCTAAACAATTTCAGGTGACGATAGTCTTCACGATTCCACCTTCCAAGATAACAAGGAGTTGTCCCATTACGGAAAACCCAGCATTCTCATGGAAATAAGAGTAAGAGAAATGACTATAAATTATTGTATCCCTAACTTGAGCGATCCGTTACTCAATGATGTTATATTTATTGTTCTGCTCGCATTGTTACTAAGGATGAAATGACGGCTAACAGGATTCATGGACAGCAGTCAGAAGTCCGGCCAACCAACGAGTGGGACTTTGAAGCGGAGAATGTTCACATTGTCCGAACACCAGTCTCCTCTGGGTGAGTAGAGATGAACCAATTATGGATAATTAATAAACAAATACTCAAGGAATTGTCTTTATTTAAAGATCATTTGTCTTGGAATGCATAACGTTGCAAAGTCACCTTATAAATGAAAATCATTCAAGTAATTTTATTTCATAAGTACCTGTTTACTCGTAAGATATAGACTTTTACCTTTTCACTGCTACATATTATCTAGATAGCTTTGTGAGCAAAAAACCCCGATCGATCGATCAAATCATTTATCGAGAAGGATTTTGTCTGTCCGTTTGGCTGTCTGTCTGTCTCTACCAAGGGGCCTCTGCAGAGAACAACAAGTTAATTTATTTATCAGCAAGTTGTGATACCAATCCATGTCGGTTTTTATTAATAACATGCCTGTACTCGTATAATGGCGGGGTGGCACTTTACAGGATGTTCTTGTTGAGGCTTTTACTACAGGGTGTATAGAATAACCCTCCAACCAGACACTAGTATCAGAAGTTGATGGCTGGCGCGTACAATTAGTCGTATAGAACACTTATGTGAGTTATCAGTAGATGTAAGTAAGTGTATCTGTTTGCTGGAATCAATGCGATGGTTGACGCAGTTTATTAAACAATTGTCTTCGATGTCATACCTGTGTATCGATTTGTGAAAGTGATTTTGTGGAGATTGTTAAAGAATTCGTTGATATATTCAATTAATTAGAAACTAAGGAAACATGCCTGGAATATTAGAAGATCATGACTCCAAGTAAGTCTTTTTATAATCGAAATGGTCGACACTATTCTTTTATTATTTGGAAAAATTAATTGAGATATAAATGCATATGAAACTGATATTTGACTTTGATTTAAATAAAATTCTATTCTATTAATAATCTTGTTTTCGCATTTATTACCTAGAAATAATCATATTAATTGGGAGGTATGAGATATTAGTTCGGGTTAACTTTTGTGTTTGACCCATTTGACATAATTTTTAAATTAGATAATACGCTAAAAAATAGATATTATTGAAACATTATAATTGAATTTTAGCGGAAATTATTATAAAAGTAATATTATAAAATAGGCTCGCTTTTGGGATGTTTATGCCCTTTTGAAAAATATTCTTAAGTTTAATTGTACAAGTTTTTAAAATAATTTTATTGTTTCTAAATATATAGTGTGAAATTTAAAACTTTTATTCGTATTTTTAATTGAAGAAATAAGAGTACTAAAATCGATTATTAACTTGTTCAGATATATAACAGTGTTTTTCAGTTTTATGGGTTCACCATAAAATTAATTAATGACTATAATTATAATAGTTGTTATTATTATCCGTTGTTTCAACTGCTTTCTCTTTTCAGTTTCTTAGTGTCTTTCCTGGTAGATGCACGAGGTGGCATCATGCAAGCTCAACGTCATCCAGACTTCAGGATCCTTGTACCACCAAATGCCTCTTCTGGACCAACAAGAATCACATGCCGACTTATGCGTACTAGCCGAATCATGAATCCTCCACAGCTCAATGAAGGTGATGGACTCGCCTGCCGGTATGTTATCTTAATACTACTTTTACATATATTTTATGTAAACTACTACGTAAAATTATAAGTAGTAAGCTACTGTATTTTTCCAACAATTAATATAGTTATCATTAATATACTGATATTTTCTTTTTCTTTGTAAATTTAAGTTTTCTAATTTATTGTTTGTACCAATTTTAGCATCATGGAAATGGGTCCCAGAGTAGAATTCAATAGTCCGATTCTCCTTGAGATTCCACACTATGCCTCTCTTCGGGGCAGAGAAAGAGAAGTCATTATTCTCAGATCAGAGAACGGAGAAACTTGGCGTGAACATCGCTTAGAGGCAACTGAGCAGGCTGTTCATGATGCCATTGGTATATCTTTTGGTAAGTAGCCTTTTTAATATATGAAACTAATGTTTAGGGTGAATGAATATCACATATCTTATCAACTCATCCGTCCCTTCTAATCCCGACAGACTCGCTACCCACAAACGACGAACTTCGAGTACGGCGTGTAATGCGCATTCTCACCCGGGACTTGCCTTACTACTTCGCTCTGGTCACCCGAATACGACAGGAGGTCAACATGGTCGGCCTAGAAGGTAATGTTCTCAGCTCTTCCGTCATTCCCCAAGTGCAAGCGGTCTTCCCAGACGGGGCCCTTCAGAAAAAGATCAAAGTTGGTCTCCAGGTAAATGGATGTTCGACAGATGCATTGATCAACCGTATTTTGCTGTAATCCACTCTTTTCTTGACCACAGGCAACACAAGTAGCCCCGGAACTCATCACCAAACTCGTCGGGAACAGGGTCGCTGTCTCTCCCATCGTCACCATCGAGCCACGACGACGCAAGTTCCACAAGCCCATCACTATGACCATTCCTCTGCCACGCGCGTCCTCCAAAGGCATGCTCAACCCCGGCGATGCCTCCACTCTTCGCCTCCTCTGCAGCATAACCGGAGGGAACGCCCCCGCTGTCTGGGAAGATATAACCGGCAGTTCCCCGCTCACTATTCAACAAGACTGTGTCTCCTTCACTACCACCGTGTCTTCAAGGTGAGCTGAATCACGAGGCCTTCTATAATTCACCCGCATAATTTATATATATTCTTTATATATGTTTTAAACAACAATTTTCGTTATGGATACTCCGCTTAATATTTTTAAATAGAAATTTATATATCTTAATTATTCTTTGATTGGTTAAACACCATTTGAATTGACCTGCTTCCATTCTTAAGTCAAGCAGTAGTATGGGATGTGGATCTCTAGGCCACACATACTCGATTCTGATTGGTCGCCCCGCTTCCCTCCTCTATCTCTCGACCAATCAGTTTTGAGTATTGTGGCCTAGAGATCCACATCTCATACTACTTGTAGCTTTATTCTTATTTATGCAACCCCTCCTCTTACAGACTCTGGCTCATCGATTGCCCCAACGACATCAACGTTACTCTGATTGCCACCCGTCTATACCAAGAGTCCATTCTCGTCCCCTATGTGGGCAGCTTCATTGTCTACGCTCGTCGTCATGACCAGGAAGAGGCTCAACTCCGCTGTCTCTGTCTCACTGACGATACACCGGAAAAGACCCTGGAGAACCTGGAGGGGTTCGAACTTGTTGCTACAGGACCCCAGGTCGAGGTAGGACAGAGTTTATAGTTTTAAATATATTGTTGTGTCCTGAATCTAATAATTTTGTTTATTGCCTTTATGTCTTCTTTAGCACAAATATATATATATATAGTTATGTCTATTTTGTCTGTGTTAAACGTAGGCTTTTACTTGTTTTTCAAAAGATGAAAAAAATTGATCATAAAAATCAGTAAAGTTCGCATAATAAAATCAGAATGAGCAATATTTTCAAACAAAAATTTAAAAAAAAACTTTTATTATGTGCTTTTATAAAATGTTCGTTAGCTCATTTCTGATAATTTAAATAATTATTCATGCCTGTGGAAATTCGGAGGATTTGGAAAAGAATTTTATAATGATATTTTGATCATTCCAGTTTGTAAAATAGAATTACTTGAAAAAAGTTGAATATTAAAACAAAAATCTGCATCTTTGATGAATTAATTAGCCATGTAGCCTGGCACTTGACCACAAAAGTCTTTAATAGATGTAATCAATTCTGATTTAATAAATTTTTTGTCCAAAAAAAGCAATAATTGTTTCAAAATTTGTTATTGACAATCTTTTTCTGCCCGACATTTAGTTTTTAAATCCTTTTAAATACTGCCTTGCAGATAAACATGTTCAAAAGATGATTAAATTTTGTATTTGAAATTTTTTTTTGATATCATTCCGAATTATGATCTTAGTGACTTTTTGACTTACTAAAAAAGGAGAGGTTTCCATGCTATGAATTGTTTACGAATATCGTTTGAATGGCTTCCGTTAATTAATTAGATGAGAGCTATCGTTTGTTCTTGACTGCTAAATGGCTTATGATCCTCCGACATGTTTTGTTATTGATAGCTGAGAAGGTCAAAGCGCAGATTTAGGAGTATGAATTAATAGATTAAAGACTCCTTCAAAACGTTGATTTTTAGGTTCTAAACAACCGCGTTCACTGGCTGGAGACAGCTGGAAATCTTGTCCCAGTAACCAAAACTGGGGAACAGCTCCATCTCAACGTCGTGGCTTTCACCGAGAACCGACTGCCCTTCTTGGTCCGCATCAAGGACCTCCAGCAAGAAGCCGCCGGGAAGATTGCCTTCATGCTGGACTCCCGAACCGCTATGGCACACTACTCGGCCCTCAGCGGTGGGGCTCCCCCAGGATCCAGTCCCACTTCGGCCACGGGATCACCTTCGACCAGCACTGGGGCGCCCCAGAAGCCGATTACCACCCTGGAAGTTCGTCTTCCCGACTCCATCCTGCAGGTTGGCAAGTTCAAGAAGACTAGGAAGGCTGTCCGAACCGTGGCCAAAGCCTGGACTAAGACCGGTGAGATTGTATGTCTAATAAATCTTTCCGTGCACAAACTATGAAACTTGTATCATTAATCATGTTAATAAAGAAGATAAAAATAATTGGAGCATACTGAAGCTGTGCAAGTTGATCTATTTTCGGGATATATTGTTCCGAATTCTTTGACAGAAACAAAATAGCGAACAGTAGAGCAGCGGACAAATGTTGGTCGGTTTGTTACCTTCATCTTTTTAAAATTATAATTATCTTGTTATTTACAGAGTCTAGTCTTCAAATTTGAATCAAAAAAGGAATACAGAAATTTATTTTACAATTTGAATGATGAATTATTATCAAACTATGATTGATACAAAGATGATTTTGGGACCATTTCAGCTGTGGACCGTCGAGTCATCACAAAAACGGAGACCGACCTTCAGGAGGTGGCCCACGCCGTCAGCAAGGACTGGATTGTCCTGGCCAAGGAGCTGGGCATGTCTGAGGAGGAGATCAACAAGATTGATGCTGAGGATCGAAGCATGGAGGAAAAGTGCTTCATCATGCTGACTTTGTGGAAGAAAAAGTTCGATGATCAGGCCAACGGTAAGCTGATCCATATCGAGATTAGTCATTAGAAATTATTGATTTTTATTGATTTTTTGTGATTTTTTGTGATTTTTTGTGATTTTATAGAGAGAGACCTTTTACCGTACATTAACATTTTAAGTATAAAATAACTGCTTTATTGATATGGAGACGTTTCTGTCCACAGACTTGGAGCTGGCTCGAGCTCTACAGGCAATCAATCGAGACGACGTCGTCAAGCTGTACCTTCTGCACCTGGTCAGTGAGGAGACGACCACTGTTGAGGAACCTGTTGGTGAGTATCAGAGATGCCCGCCGACCTAGCTTCTAGGTTCTGTTTGACGAGAAGTGTGGATAGAAGACATTTTAAGAAATGATAATTGCCTACTTCTAAGACGTTTTATTTGAGCAGAATAATAACTTTTATAAATTCATAAAATCTTATTTTGAAAAATTAACAAAATTTATAAATAATTTGATATTATAGAGATTTTGATATTTTGCTCATGATATTATTGTAACAAAATTGATATAATTCAAGCTCTCATGATTAAGTAAATAAATTAATCCAATTCAGTGAATTTTGGAATAATATTAAAAGTAACACTTTGTTATGACATTTGCGCGAATGCTATTCTTTTATTTAGACTTTGAAGAATAAATGTCAAGAAAAGGAATATTTCTACCCAGATAAAAGTTACAATTGTTTGCACAAATATTCTCAATTGTTATTTTTCTTCTTTTTATAAATTTTATTCTCGTGTATAATTGAACCTGTATTCATCAAGTATTTTCGCGAGTCTGACGTCAGATTTATTTTTTGTGAAGATTGTATCCCTTTAGAAAGGGATTATAATGAATATAATGGATTTTAATTACTTTGAAAAAATCAAAACCGATTGTATATCCATTGCGAAATGTTATTAACCATTAATTAACGGGTATATACTATAAGTGCATACAATAATTCTATTAAACGAAAAAACTCTTCAATTATTTACACAATTATTTTTATATTCTTCGTACTAAAATCATGATCGATGAAGCTGTTGAACCGGTGAAACACACCAAACCGGCCTTTCTAACCTTGCTAAAAACTTTGGATGCTCCAACCACAAAGTCTGAAGTCGGTAAAGATAAGCCAGGCGAAACTGTTTCGTCGGTGGCGGACAGTGAGTGACAATTTTTACCGAACTTAGTTAAGTAGTGTAGGTTGTAGTTACTGCACAAACACCAGGAAACTTGGGTACTTATTGGGCAGCCACAATTTCACACATTACACCAATACACAGACAACTTTTCACAATAAAATCTTTCTGCACATGAAGGACAGGTTATCTATTTTATTGTTAATTATGCGTTAAATATTTCTTTAAAAACATATAAAGACATCGTTTTCAAAGTAGGATGCGCAAGAAATTCTTTTTAACTAATTTTTAATTACACTAACTAATTAACTCCATTAGTCTAAAAATAATCTTATAACAACTTAACGATTAACTTTTAATCGATATCTAATGAACCAACAATTAATCAACACTCATTTTAAAACTATATTTTATTAATTCATGGATATTTTTTTTTGTCAAAAAAATCTCAGTACCATTCTGCGATAACTTTGTCGTTCTAAAATATTTATTTTCATAAAAATGTTTATATAAATTGTGGGAATTTCTCATTTATTTCTTCAGTTTTTGACAATACTCACGTCTCCTGATTTAATTGCATTTATTGTAAATGAACTAACCATTAAATCAATTTTGAAAAAGGGTTCTGATTATAAAAACTAAAATAAAAGTATTTTGTCCGAGTTTATACTTTTACAACATTTTCGTTTATTTTAGAAGTTCTTTCTGTTTCAAATCTTTAGACTGCATGAAAATAGTTTTCTCTATGAATTCCTTTATTACTAAAATGTTTATTCTTTTAACCCCGCTTTTCAGACGACCTTAAACAATTCGCTGCTTCAATCAAACAACCCAGTCAGCCACCCAGACGTAAGTGTCCCAAACATTTATTAGTTTGGGGAAATATAATTTAATGAAACACTGAATGATTTATCTCTCACAAGAAAAGAAAAATTTCTCTAACATAACGTATTACACATGATTTATAAATGATAAACATTATAATATAATCAAGATAAAATGGTAATAATTTATAAAATGTACCATTTTTATGCGAATCGTTTTAAAAATATTTCCACCCTGATTATGAATCTATAAACATTGTGACAATCATGCGCTAACTACCGGCCTATATTATGGACTCAGCAGTCCAGCCGCCTACCACCACCACAATCTCGGTGGAGGATGAACTTGACGTTCTCATTGTACCCATTATCGATCCGAATCGAGCCCACTCCCCTGAATCAGAGAGGGATGGAGGGCTAGGCCATTTAAGTGATGAAAAGCGTCTGGCTTACCTCAAGCTTATCGAAGACCTGGAGGCTATCCTCCCAGAGCCCCGAGTAGCCAGTCCCGTACTGAGGGGAAATTCGGACAGTAAGTCTGGTCTTGTGGTTGTTGGTAGTTTCCTCTCACCTGCACTCTGTTGTCTGTTTTGGATGTCGCACAAGTGGTACATCTACCTCCTCGTGTGTTTGCTCCGGAGAGGATTATCAATTGGATGTGTATTTGGAATCTTGCAAAGCATGCTGTAATATGGTCCCTTGTTTCACCACACCCCAGCATAAATCTTATTAATCCTTTATTTTGTCCTTTTTTCATCTACGAATGTTTCTGTTTTTCTTTAAAAATTGATGCCCTGTTGTTGTCACTTATATTTGTGTTTTATTTGCTCCTTTCATTTTTTTACTCGCTATGTAGTGATGCATGAAGTCAACCTTGCATGCTAATGAACTGTTGGTTATAAATTGTTGAAATACTCGAAAATATATAACTACTCAAAACTAGTCAATGTGCATGCCTACTTCACCAAATTTATGATCTGTATGTTTTGGACCTATATCAGCTTAAACCTTGTTTCGTTGTTCAAATAATTTCATATTCCTATACAGAATTCCCCTTTTTTCTACTAAATGTAATATAAAAATCTGCGATTGGTTTAGTTACGCAGTAATACTCTTAACTAAAATTTTATGACTAAATTCCTGAATGACGTCAGGCAACATCTCACAATGAGTTGAATTATTGTAGGATAAGGCTGCATCCATTTATATGTGTGAATCAATTTCTATGAACCAAAAGTTTTACCGCTTAATTGACGGAGCAAACCACACTTACAGTTTGTCTGTCTATAAAGTTTGCGTCATAATAAGACTAATTAATAATCATAAGAATACATAAAACAGCGAAATGGTTGGCTTCAGTAGAAGTATGCATAGGTGGGTATTGATTGCAGCTATTGGAATAAAAAGAATAACTTCTTGCTATCAGTAATGCGGTAGTGTTTAGCTGTGATGGTCTATTAAAATGTATTCAACAGAAAATGGTTCTTTTGAAAGTGATCCTCCTGAACATTCCTTTATTTTTACCGCGTAAGGGGAGTTCTATTCTCTGACGAGTTGTTCCATTTTTAATTGATCGGAAGCTATAATATCCTCCTATTTCTCGTCACCAGGTGATGTTGAAGAGGAGAATGTTAACGCCGATGATGTCCAACGGAGATCTTTCGAGTTCAATGTTGAGGCCCTTCCCAAACCGGCCTCTGTGCCTCATTCCACCGCCCCCAAAGGTCAGATCATGCGAGAAGAGGAGGATGAAGAGGACCAAGTGAGGCGATCCACAGGTACGTGGTCTAACTTATAACACCAAATACGGCTTGTAATTGTATTACTATAGGCTTTTTCATGCTACATTATTGATATGCATTCATTAATCAAACAAACAAACGAACTCTTTTATCATTGGTGACTTTCTTTTTCTGAGGTGTCTAAAGGTTGTCCCTGTAGTATATTGTAAAAGAAGGGATTCTCTGTAATCTTTGAGGGCAACATATTCTTCATTGGATAACTACATTAATCATTAATTGTCAACCTAAGAAATCGAGATAATGTAAAAAAAATTCTGTAAAATGTCGAATTTTAAATTTATTAAGATGTTGAACATTTTTGAATATCTATTAAAATGATTGTCTACCGTTCAGCGCGAGTTCAATAAAGGCTACAATAAAATGTACTGAGAAAATGTGTGGGTTTTGAATTTATAAAATATTAATAAAATTTATTAAAAAAATAAAATATTAAATCACGTGGTTTCATGGCTTTATAAAGGATCCAGAATCAAAATGAACGTAATCTCTGGGATTGAAGATTTTAAAATATGTTGGAACTGACTAAACTTTTTTATTGTTCGACCGCTTACGGGAGATAAGTCTAAAGAGTATAATATTACCTAAAACTTTTATTTTGCACAATATTTCAAACAGCACAACAAGAAAACTTTGTAAATCAAACAGGGTTTATCATTACAAATGACTAGATTAAATATTTGAATCAACCCTTCCCTAAATGACAGTGTTCTCATTCACTTGTTTCTATAAACATCGGTAATCTAGTGAGTAAGACTATGGCTAAGCTTCCTCAATCTCCCGTTGAGCCAGACATTCCCTCTGCAACGGCAGTTTCCTCTCCACAAGAAGATGGTACGGACTAGCTGCCTTGTTTAATTGTTGCCTGCCTGTTTGTGTACTCACTTACCTATATCGTTCTTAGTTTTAGACACTGTACTCAAAAATGTCTTGTCTTCTTTACTCACTGATATAGTATTCAAATTCGACTTCACCCCACCCCACCCCACTCCACTCTTTCACTTCCCATTTCATATCGAATCATCTCCGAGCCTTTTAGAAGCTTTGTTGTAGTAGTGTAAACAAGTCTTATCTCAAGCACCGCCGCTTCCTACAAAACCTATGTGGCCTGGTCAGTGTATTTTAAGTAATTTGTATTCCCTCCTTTGGTCTAAATCTTCTCTGACTTTTTAGTATGGCTTTAAAAATGGCATGAAACACCCTGTTTCTAAATCAGAGTCATGGTCCCCCTCCAACTTCCTATCCAATTATCTTAAAGCATGCTATTAATTCAGATATTTTAGATGATAAAATAAATGTATTTTCTTAGATTGATTGTTTAGTAAAGAAACATAAAGTAAATGACCTTATTTTATAGTTTTGCCACTTGACTATTTTTATTTTGAATAATTTTATCGTTGTATACTATATCCGTCTCTTCTTTATATTATCCAGCATATTTTGTGGTGTATAAATGTTGACAATAAAAAAGATTCTGTATCTAGAAGATTTAAAATGTTGTGAATCATCGCATGCTTGTTGAAATATTTATAGTTTTTACTGATAAATTTTTTACAAAATAATAGATTTAGTCAATTTAAAAAAAATGCAATCTTCAGTAGTAATAATATAATAAAAGATGTTTTATTGAAACTAATTTTCAATGCGATAAAACAAATGTTATATATACATAGTTAATTGAAACAAACTCCTTCATTTTAACCTCTAATATACTTTTACTTTATTGCAAATTATGATCAATTAGAGATCATCTAGATTCTCTAATGGAAACGCTAATTTTCAGAGTAACTAGCAGTTTTACTTATGTCAATAATATTCGGAAAATTGAAGATAAATGAATTTTAAATGTTAATTAATTTGAAGGTTAAAATTAATTCCCCGTTTCATCTAGTCGTTAAAGCTGTTTCACAATTTTTATCCTTAAAAAGATCCTTTCTGCTATGATAGATAACGTGTTCTATTGTTGCCCGCATTAAATATCTGCAATAACTTCAGCAGATAGGGAATAACCTTAAAATGCCTCCTTGGTAATTAAAAAAGGTGAATTTTATGGTGAATATTCAGTCTGCTATTTGAATTGTTGTTAAGAATTGAGATATATATGATCTTCATAATTTGTGTTTTTTTCTATGTTTGTACACATTTTGTAATTTGAAAATCACTATCCTTCTGTCTTTGCCCAATCTTGTTTCGGAACTGTTCAGAGGGTGGATTCTCTGAACTCACTCATGTGATGCAGAAATGGGACGGCGAGAAATGGATTATTGTTAGTCAGACAACTGAAAGAACTGACTTTCAAGGTCATTGGTTTACTTATGGTTGCTTAGCTACCACCATTTTACTTATCAATCCTGTCCTAAATTCTTACTACATATACCCGATCTTTCATTTTGCATGAAAATATAATTTGCAACATTTTTTATTGTTTGTTTGTAGAGTATAGTTTCAGATATATCGAAATTTATATTAATTCGTTAAAACAGTTGTTATTTTATTTAAATATTATTCATTTTGCATGCAATGGGATCATTTTTCAAGTAATCCAGATAATTTTTTTACGAAAATAATTAAACAAGACATGATAATTTATGTAAAAAATAACAATTTGAATATATTGAAGTCTTTTCATTATATGAACGTTATTATAATTACATGAATATATCTTACGTGTATTTCCATTTATTCAGATTAGCTTATCTATTAGTTCGTTTCTTCTCCATTTTTCGTTGCTTTTATCTCATTTTAATTTTATTCATATAATTATTCATTTCAACATCTATTTACAATTTTCATATAAAAGTTAATCTATATTTTCTAGACTGCATTCCTAAATTCAAGCTTGTTTTATATATAATATATATCTACTTTTTTCTCCATACACGGATAATTTATTCTGTTTGTACAATTGTACATAAAATAATGGCTTCATTGTTGTCAAAGGTATAAGTTATCAAATGTCATGACTTCATTGAGTTACAATTTTTTTAGTTGTAAATTAATCTTTGTCTTAAATTTAGTAATAATTTCTTAATTAGTAATAACAATTTGAATCGCTTATATTTCTTATTTTCTCAATAATAGTACTATTCTTATTTTTCAATCATATCTTTACAAGATGACTTAATATATATTTCCTCTAAATCTTTCAGAAGCGGCTAAAGTTCCAGGTAAGCCATAACAAATTAATTCTTTAAAAGTTTGATTTAGGAGAATTAACTCAATTGTAATCAATGATAAAAATGGGACTAAGATTCTACATTTTGTTTATATTCTAAATATAGACAATGCTAATTAGAAAGAATATTTACACAGGAGTCTAGGTATTTAATCAAAACTAGTTATTTATTTATTAAAAAAATGATAAAGCAATTATCTGGAATCATTTATATTCTTGGAAATATTAGCTTTTAGAAAGGAAATTGCTTTTATTTGGGATTGTTTTCGGTTTCCAGAAGTGAATGTGGACGATCTTGCCTCACATGACAACTGCGCTGATCATCATCTCATCGAACAAGCCTATAAAGATGCCGCCCACGACCACGATCATGACCACGACCACGATCAAGACCATGACCACTCACACCATCATCACCAACTGAAACATACACACGAGCTTATCGAGGGCAAACCCGAGGAGCAGACTGAGGTCGAGGAGTTTGAGGAGGTCATGCCCGACGGAACTGTGGTCAACAAACGCATCAAGCGCACTGAGATCTCGCAGACCATCACACAGAAGGAGAGCCACGAGTTCTGCGCTGACGACCAACCGGAGAGCTCCGGAGACACCCCTGAACATCAGGTCATTCGCGAGGAACCCGAGGAGGTGACCGAGGTACGGGAGGTTCAGGAGGAGCTACCCGACGGCACCATTGTCACGCGTGTCATTACGACGAAACGGATCACGCAACGAGTCACGGAGAAGATTGTACAGAGTGACGATGACTCCTCCGGGTGTGACAGCGACCACTCGCATGAAGATGATGACTCCTGTTCTGACAGCAAGCCCATGGAGGAGAGGGAGGTGAAGCAGACCCTTCCCGATGGCTCTGTTGTTACGAGGACCGTCACAGTGAAGACCATGCAGCATTGTGACAGTGATAAAGGTAACTTGCTACTTTTCAGTTTAAACTCTTTCAAATTGTTTATTGTTTGTTTACGAAGCCTAGTTAGTCGGTAATGGGCAGCAAAATCAGTGGTTTCCAATACTTTTATGTTTTCCGTTTTGTGTACTCTGCCCTAGATGTGGTGATACACGAGCCTTCTGGAAGTGGGGAAGATAGTGACAATGAGTTAGCCATGTATCTGAGTGCAACTGAGACAAATAACAAAGTCCATAAGTTAGATAAGTCCGAATCGGAGGAAGCTATTTTTCTAGACAAGGTTGATGACCTTCCTATTGTTGCGTTAACTAAGCCTGTAAGTAGCGTGGTAGCTGTCGATAGCTCTAGTAGTCATAGCAAGGAGGATGATATGATTAAAGTGACGCGAGAAATCGAAATCATTGTAACTGAAGGAAATGGGGATGATGTTCACAATTCAGATGAAGATGAAGCACAACTATCCTCAAATGAAAATGAGACAATGGTAAAAGTTTCAAATGAAGAAGAAAATAGTCATGGAAATGACAGTTTGACCAATATAACCATCATCACTTCAACCTCAATTGACGATTCAATGAAAATCGAAATTGTTCACACTAAAACAGATGTTTCTCAAAATGAATTGGGTGTGAAAAAATCTGCATTGTTGAGTCCAACTGATTCAAACTGCTCGGAATCTACTGACACGATTCCCTTTGTCGAATCCGTTATTCCGGCTGTTGGACACGATGAAGATCAACAGCATCCTAATGTCAATGTTAAAGAAGTCAAAATTGAAGTGGTTACAACTGATGAATCTATTGAGTCAACGAAACACAAAACACCGGGAAATATATCCGATGCTATAATGGATGGACTCATTGATGAAGGTTCTATAAAGGATCTTGATTACGAATTATTAGACACACCCGAAGAAACACATACGAATCCAGAAATCGATAACTATTCCTACCACAGACTATCTTCTGTGGGAGAAGCAGAATTTAACAAGACGAAGGAAACGGAATTAAAAGTAGAACATGTAATCGACTCTAAGGATTCTGACAATGATACTTCTCGTTTTGTAGAAATAACTGTAACTACAGAACCATCTGATAATATTGCTACATCACACCACGAACTGGAAGAAATTTCAGACCGACTTTCCGATAAAGAACATTTAGCTGCATCAATTACTTCAGAAGACGAAGATACATTTTACACAATGAAAACTGACATCACAACAGAAGAATACTATAGTATGACATCCCATGGATTTCCAGATACAGCCGATGAAAATAGCGAAAACGAATTAGACATGTTTGACAGAAACAATTTTGTGACTGTTCGTCAAATCGAAATCACCACGACGACCGAAAATGTTTATGACGATGCATCTACAATCAGTGGTTCAGAACACTCTGACTCTGGAGGAGATTTGGGACACAACGAAGAACAAAATGAAACTGATGAAACTTTTGAGAAAGACGATGTTTCTAGAACTGACAAATTAGAAACAAGCGATACTAATAAGGCGAATGATGAAGAAGTTAAACCAGAGGTTCAAAGCATAGAAAAAGAAAATGTTCCTTTTGATGAAATTGATGCAAAAATATATTATGTTGAAGGCGAAAAGAAAAAGCACAATTTTGTTTCAGTTGCTGATTTAAATCTACATCATGATTGTAATGCTTTTCCAAAATCTGATGAAGTAGACGAAAGCGAAATTTTCAGTCCTGTAATACCTTTCACAATTTCTTCAACTACCCGTGCAATAGAAAACGAAACGGTTGATGATGCCACGGACAAATCAGAGACATGTGAAATTAAAGTTCATGTTGTTCAGCCAACCGCCTTTGAATTTGTGCCCAGCCCCAATATTGGAACATCCTTAGATCATTTGAAAGAGGAGGATCAGTCAAACAAACCTACATTATCTTCACAGCGCTTTGGATCAACAGATGTTTACCAAACTAATAGGTTTGATTCTATAGCAGCTCAGTCTAAAAAACCTCACACTACGACATCATCGCGATCTCTTGGAAGTTTGAATGATGAAAAGAGCGATACATTTTCCATTAAAAGAAATCGATTTTCCATCGATATAGAAAGTGAAGATTCTCCCAATTTCAGTGACTTATTGACGAAGCATTTGACGTCTGACTCCAATGAAGGTTTGAGCACCATGGATGGTGGATATACCAATGTTGTCATCGACATTGACACAGATTTACCCAGCTCCCCAACAGAGATGTACATTGGCATTGAAATAACATCCGAAAGAAGGGACGACCATGCAACTGAAAATCTTTCAGATGTAAAAAGCTTCACGCCAATTGAAATAGTTCATGTTTACTCCGAATTAGGAATCCCGCCAGAGTTGATTGGCTCACGATCAGAAAAAATTGAAGACACCCCAGAAATATCTTCTAAAAGAAGTCCCGACAAGGAAGAAGGGGGTGCTTCATTTAAAATAAAAACTGCTAAAACAGTTGATTCTTATTCTCAGATGGAGTACCCTTCAAAACGTATTGCTTTTAACGATCACAAGTTCAAAAGCGAAGACACATATATTCGACAGGCCTCTTTTGAAAATACAACACAATTTGTTAACGAAACTGATTTAGAATTCTCAGTCGATGATTTTACTGATCATGAAAATCTACAGAGTAGAACTTCTGAAAGATGTCCAACTTATTATACAATTAATTTTCAACCGGATGAATCAGGTTGCGACACAATCCCAGTAATGAAATCTTCCAATTTAGGTAAAAGCGAAATTGGAGAATCTTTATCGACAGAAAAATCAGCCAATACTAATCCAGAATCCGAATATTTTATCCCAATCGCGATCGAAAATTCCAAGACAAAACGGAACATTTTTATAGATTCCGAAGAATTCGATTTTGACGAATGTGTTGACGAAATAGCGGATGATGAACTCGATGATGAAGCTTCCAGATCTACGGTCTCCAGCGATGACGAAAAAGGAAGCGCTGTTTTTATTCGTGTCGAGAATTCTCATTCGAACGATAACGAAGTAGAAGTTGAAATTGTTCGAAGTCCTCCTAGCAGCCAAGGTCATTGCAACCTTTACACTAAGCGCAGACTAGTTGAAATAGATCTGGAAGGCGATCTGGAGGTAGGCAACGAGGGGGACAGTGAAGTGGGCGCCCTGTCATCGTATCAGCGCAAATGCAACTACAATACTCGCCTGAGTACGTTAGTGATGCAGGGTGATAAGGGAGACTTTCCAGGCTCCTCACAAGACCTGCACAACATTGCCTCGGGTAGTCGAGGACGCATAGAGGTTATGCGAGCTTTGACAGATGATAGCAATACACCCCAGATCACTGAAAAACAGGCCATATTGCACGATGGTACAGATTGTCACACGACCCATACGACGTACGAACGACGCCTGGTTATCAAGGCCAGATACGTGCTAGATATGGATCTGTCGCCTAGTTTCCACGAGGAAGACCTGTGTTTGGAGGATACTGATGGATCTGACTTAGGTATTGCCTTCTCAATAACACAGTAGTTGGCTGTCCTTAGTTTTAGCTTGCTCTTACTACTGTAACATGAATTGTAGCTTTCTGACACAACTACTGCTGGCTATCATCACATTTCGATATTTATATGATAATATTTAATCGTCCTTATTTTAATCATACTTATTTATTATACAACACACGTGTTGATTTTGTGGGGCTAATATTTTACAATGGTTGATTCTTTTAACAAATATTAATCATTCCGATTTTTACATATCTATGCATATAATATTTCAGCATTTTATTTTAACATCATCTAATGCTTTTTTATTCTAATGTTTAATTATAATACAATAGACTATTGCAAGATTAAACAAATTAATCAAATTTAATGCATTTATATTCTTGTCTATTTAATATTTTATTTACTTTACTTTATTTATCTTTATATAACCAATATATTCTTCATTGTTTTCTTATATCAATGTTATAATTATCAATACTTATGCGCGCTCTGCATGGTATTTACCTGTCATTTATTAAAATTATATTTCATATATATTGTTATTTTCTATCGGCCAATTGTGGATATATCTTCTTTTAGTTATTTATTCATTTATATAATTCCTTCATTATGAGTTTATTTTATTTCTTCGGTCGATACTTTATAATTTTATTTGATGATTACTTTTAAAATATCTTAAATTATATACAGTACTAATATTTGTTAAATTACATTTTCCGTAAATTGCCCAAATTTATTGTCAAATTTTTTTCTCTTAAATCTATTTAACACAAAATTGTATGTATTTCTTTCATTTTCAATGACAGCATTTTGTGGCTCCTCATGTGAAACCCTCTCTTCTGATAAAACTGTGGTTGTAGGGCCTAGCTCAGCTTCCAAGGCCACTTTACTAGATAAAGAAGAAGAACGAGAGATGGCTCTCTCTTCTTATGAGTCTGAGTTACAGAAAGAAGTGTGTTCAGGTAGTTTGCACTCAGCGATGACCGAGTCGATAGAACTGGCTTCACCAGAGACAAAGCCACTAGAAGACATCCCGTCTCATTCCGATGTATATTATGTCACACAGATGGAGTCGAGCTCAATGCAAGAAACGTTTGAGAATTTGAAGCAGCAACAGATTCACGAATCTCTGGCTGTATTTAAACAGGACCCGACAGGTGTGCCTATCAGGATATCGCATCAGATAACTCCAATCTCCGGTCAATTGGAGGGCGAGGAAAGTGGCAGCGAAATGTCTGCCTGCGTGAGTGCAACAGATACGGAGACCGAAGAAGAGGACCTCGAAGACCAGCCCTTTGATATTGGACAATCTGGAGGAATGGTGCTCCCATTGTTCACCAGTGGACTTCAACCAGATGAGTTGTTCTCTCCCGTGCGTGAGAATGGGGCTCCCCCAATCGGTCGGTTTCAATTAATGCTGGCAACAGAACAGTCCGTACGAAACGACGATAAACTGGACTCTCCTGTTCAGTCACCCGATGACTCTTTTAAGCCGATTTTGGGACTTGCTCAACAAATGGAATTGGCTAATAGTTTGAGTCATATTCCCGAAGAGGAGGGTCACCCTGAAATGGATATTACACATGGAATCATTGCAACTCAATATACGGAAGAGATTACGGAATTGGAAAAACCCTCTGTGGAGAGAACAGACGCAGTGAAATCTCCCGATGTTCAAGACGCTAGTGTGCAGGAATCTGCAAGCGGGGAATTATCAATAATATATCCAGTGGAATTGATTGAGTCAGTGAAATCTCCTGATGTCCACGACGCGAATGTCGAACATTCTGCCGGTAACGAACTCCTTATTGCTAGTGAATCGGGTTTAATTTCCTCTGAATCTGAGTTGAGATCAATCAGTCCCGTCATTAAATGTGGATCAGAAAGTCAATCTATTTCTTTTGGCCAGGAAATTGTCAGTCATTCTCCGGTTCCATTACAAGAAGCTGTTGTTATTGAAGAAAAGCTTGAAGAAGATGATGGCATGAATATATCTGGATGTAATACGCCTGAAATCCCCAAAGAGTTGGGTTGTGGTGTTGAAGCAGCATCAGTATTCACAGCTGAGCATACAATTCCTGAAATAAAAAATCAGGAAATATCTCTCTCCACAGGTACATCAGAAGTAATTGTCAAGGATGATAGAAAATTATGCCATACATCAGACGATGTAGTAACTTTACAAGTTGAACATTATCCTGAGGTTAAACAAAAAATAGAAACTATTACAGAACAAGTTACTATTGAAGTCCAACTAGAATCTAAACCGGTTCAATTAATGGTTGAAGATACACCCATTAAAGCTCACTTTGAAGAATCCACTGAATCTGCCTCAATAGGTCAAACAACAATTCAAGAAGTGTCTGCTACAAGCAGTGAAGTATTCTATTCCTCAGAAACCACCGAAATTTTTTCTTCAGAATACGCCTCTTCAAGTGTTTTACAAGAATCAATGATAAGTGAACAAAAACAAATATTTTCTCAATCGGATGATACAAATCCTCTATTTCTTGAGCAAGACAATTTTGAACACATTTCTGCCGATGAAACGGAAGCTCCCTGTTCATCGTCTACAATTGACGAACCTTCAGGCGCAATATATTCAAGTGAGACTCTTACCAGTTCTGATCTTCAAATATCAGGAAGCATCAGTGGAGAGTTATCTGCAGAAGAACCATCAATAAGTATCAGTGTATCAACATCACCCGTGTCCATTGTTTCAGTAAAAGTAGATAAATGTTCAAAAGATTTGGAACCTTCTACTCCATCAGAAAAAAGTTCAGCAAGATTTACAATTGGTGATGATTCAGAGCCAGAGGAATCACCCTCTGTTTTTCCCAATACTCCAATAAACGAAAACATACGAGCTTCTGGTTCTGGCAGTTTTGAATTTGTTGAAGCTGATTTGGAAGAAGTGACAGACGCGGATAATATAGTTGATGATGTCGTCCTCATGAATGAATCTTCTTTGGTGGAACAAGCGCAAATAATTGACATTTCTGTACCAAATCCCAATGCGGATTTACCCTCAGAGGAAGTGGATGACGATTCCTTTTGTATGATTCAACAAGCAAGCGTTTGTCCCGATCAAGAACTATCCAGCATGTCACTATTGGAAATGAAACTTGAAGATTTTGAGATTGAAGAAGGGACCATGGAATCTAGCCGTCTGTCTCCATGTGATAGTGACCATCATTCTAGTGGAATAAGTACCGAAGGTTCTGTAGCTCATTCTGTTTCAACAATTGACCCTGTCGCTTCAGACAGTGGCTTTATTTTGGTTCATGGACAATCACATCTTCGAGAGCCCGCCAGTAATTACAGTGAAGACGAAGATATAACACGAACCGATTTGTCTTTGTTAAGTGAAACGACTATTCATGCATCGGGAAGTGAGCGAGAAAGTCAACAAGACGAAGAAGATCTAGACCATAATGAACGAGTTGTTAACTTTGAAGATGATTTTCATGAACCAGTGGAGCCTTTTCGTATACTACCCCCAATGTTGGCTGATATTCACCAGAGTTCTGTTAGCAGCTACGGTACTTCAATATCTATTCCTAATTTCTATGATGATCGTTCCGACGATGAATCTAAATTTGATTTGACAGTTGATAATGCAAATTCTTGGCGTCCAAAGTCTCCTCTACCAAACTTTAACCTGATCAATACAAGCAATCTTGAACGTATTTCTCAGGAAGAGATTATTACTATCTCTGAAGTCTTAGTTGAATCTGCTCTCAAAAATGCATATGAAGAAATTGTAACAAGTTTGGATATGAAGCAAGAATACATTGACGAAATAGAGAGTCCTATTCTTGAGCCACCAGATGACACCTTTGAAGAGATGGGTCAAATTTCATTCAAGAATCCTCATTTTGAAGAATCGTTTCTTGCAGGATCATATCCCAAAGAAGAGGATGAAGAGGATAGCTCCTCAAAAAGCGAAGATTCGTGTGGCCTTATTATCCATGAAAATGCAGAAGACATTGTTTATGAAGAAGAAGAAGCTGTTCCTCTTTCTCCAATACCAGAAGCTGGTGAGTCATCAGAAAGTAGTCCTGAAAGTTACGGTGAATCTGACCGTCTCAAAGTCACCAAAAGACTGACCACGCACCACGAAGCTGGACCTATTATAGTTTTGCCAGGGAAATCACCCCCAAAGATTGGCTTCAGTGTACCTCAGTCCGAAGAAGACGATGAATCAAGCCACGATAGTTTGTCCACTGTCATCCATGCGCACGATGTGCAAGGACAAATACGTGATACGCGAATTCTAGACATCGCTTCGATGACTTCTTCCTTCCATTCGGACAATCCACTGGATTTGCGTCCGGTCACCATTGATGAAATTGAGGATTATGGATCTAGGGGAACTCTTTCTTCTGTGGACAGTGATCTTGAGATGATAAATCGATCGTCTTCAGATGTTTCCAGCAGAACTGGAGCGTTTACCTCATCCGAATTATTGGCTCAACAACAAGATTTTAAGGAATCACGTTCCTCAATTTATTCAGAACCAGTCTGTATTCGACTCAAGTCATCTGAATCGTTGCCATCTTCATCACCAGGTAACAGTGATATGAGTCGCTGTTTTTCTCAACAAATAAATCCAGATTCAAAGCCATCATCAATAACATCTTCTTTGAAAGAATTTGAAAGGCTAGAACGAGAAATATCACACCAGGGCAGCTCGCAATCTGTTAAAACCAGTGACAGTAGTGGCAGTGGAGAACAAAAGTTTCCAGAAACATCTATGAGTTCTTCCTTGGCAGAATTTGAATTATTAGAAAAAGAACTCGACATTGATAAGTTTACTCCACCTCCAGGTACAAGTTCACAATCTTCGTCTTTGGTAGATTTCATGAAAATGGAACAAGAATGTCAACTTGAAAGTTCCTCAGAAGACATAGCTGAAGGAGAGCATAAAGCACCTTCTAGTTCAGACTCGGGAGATAATCTTAAACGAACTGAATGCTCACAAGAGTTGCAGTTTGAAGCCAGCAAGATTGTCGCAGCTTTGGAATCTGGTCAACTACCAACTAATAAACCAACTGTCCTTAGCATTAAAGAATTAACAAGTGAGGCTAGGCAAGGATTGACTCCAGACTCTAGCAGTCCCGACGAAAACCCTAAACGGAGTATTAACGAACTGTTGCGCGAATCCACAATGAGTCTCGAAGTGTTTGATATGTCCCCTGACAGACAGGAGCCTTCTGACGCAGTGGGTCGCATCAATCAACTTCTCATCGGTGAAGAGGAGTCTGAAATACTTCGACCAGAAGATTTAGAGGAGATGGAGGATCAGTTTGTGGACGTTGGAGATGGCGATTCTCTTGAGGATGAGGAATCGGTCCGTCAATTGTCTGTCATTGCTGCCGCTCGAGGGAATGAAGAAGAAATCGATAGTGACAGAAGTAAATCGAGAGAACTCGATTCAGACTCTCTTGGTGGAGAGGATGCCATGATTGCTTCATTAACTTCGGTGGGCTCGTCAATCATGCAGACAAGTCTTCACTCGGTAGAATCTATCCAAACCGGTGGTGAGCTTGGCTCTCATTCTTCTCAGCCACCCAGCCTGAGTCACAGTATTCATGAAGACCACGACCTTGAACAAGTCCCCGGTTTTGATACACGAAGCCCACTCACCAGACGAGCTCTCATTCAGCCAGAATTATGCAGCTCCATTATGACAGATTCGCTATACGCCTCCTCAGACACAACCGGAGTCTGGTCGCATTCCGGACTCTTCCCAGGACAGAACATGGACCTCTCGTCCGACTCCTTTCTCACTTCGGACACTGCGGGTACATCTCACACCGGGTCCCATCATGAGGGGGAAGACCTCAGTTTGTCGCAGACTATGCTCGAAGAAGCTGTAGTCGGTGGTTTAGTAAAGCCTCCCCACGCTTTGGGTGTTACAACAGCCCCAGTGCAGCAGAGTACTTTGTTACAGTCGGGAGGTGATACTGGTCTTGTATCTAGTAGAGAGGTGTTTCATGAGGAGCCCAGTGCGGTCGCAGGTACCCTCCGCAAGTCGTCCACATCCCCGGAAGGTATTTTATAACTTGGCAAGACTTTGTCCTATAGGCTATATATTTTTTGTATAGATCTTCACTCTGTTGTCTTTTTCAATTTTTGTCTCATTATTCCAAATATTATTTCTGTCGTAGTCATGAAATCTCTTTTATAGATTATAATCTGGATGTTGTATTCCAGCATGTGCTGGTTGTATCTATTGCTTATGTTATACGTACAATAATCTCGTATACACATTCGGTCCTTTCCTCTTCTACCAACCACCAAAGAGCATTCTTTAATCTTATATCGATGTACGTGTCATGTTTTTCTGTTTGCAGTAAACACATTTCTCACCGTACTCAATGAATGTATTATTTTGTTAGCTTCTTGTATCTGCTTGTGCTATTACTTAATTATCCTTTTCAGTCTTCTTTTAGATACAATTATTATTGTACATTTCAAACTTTACTTTGCTATCTCTTGCAATACGTTCGTGGGAGTAGAATTACTCCTCACCATTTTCTAATTGATTTTTACCCAAATAAATATATTTCAATAATGTAATTAAATCTAAAACGTATTAATTGTCGATTTCAACAACGAACTTAATTTATTTTTTTCATTTTGCTTTTAGAATCACTCGATAAATAGCTATTTTATCAATCTACATATTAAATGTGTCAAGTCAACGCACTTCATCTAGTAAGTTAATCATAAATTAGTGTATATTATAGTTTGTGGACTTCTACAAACATGTTTTATTGATTTGCGGATGAAGAAATATTAACAAATACAATTTTCTCCATTTCAGGTGGGTTCTACAAATTAGTCCCAAACAAACAAACTTCTATTCATTCAAATTGTAACTGTATACGTGACGTGCAGTTAGTTAACTCGTTCCAACAGCACATACCCTACATTTTGCCATAGACACCTCGATTACATACATCTTCCTTTATACATAAACAATCTTTTTGAGCGCTACTATAACCGAATTATAGTAACAAAACTGTGCTACCTACAATTATTCAATAAGCACGTATCCAAATAAAACCATTTGTGATACGTAATCGATATAGCTATATTGAAGAATAGCTCTTATAGCAGAGAGGAGAATTTAATATTATTATTATTATTGGAAGATTAAAACACTTCATTTTTTTTTTCATCAACTGCAAGACCTCCGAAGCACATCAAGCTTCTGCCTGTACGGATATCATCTACTTGTGACATTTTTGTTTTCGTTGTATTTCGTAATTGGACATCTTTGGAAACTGGTTATACCGTCACCTTTCGGTTAAGACTGGTTCAATGTTAACCCACACCCTCTCCTTACCCACTTTCCCATGTTCTTACACCTGTAAGATTTTATTCCAATGTTTCGAACATAATGAATCTTGTACTATTGATATATATATATATTGGCTGCTCCTACGCAATGTTGTCTTCTCTTCAATCTTCTTCTGCTCCTCTCTCAATCCGTGGTCATTTTCAACTTGGTGTTTATAGTATTCTGTGGATAAATTTCGGTGTTATTCTTTCTAAATAACGACTTGCCTATCATTATTATTTGATTATTTATATCTTATTTTAATTTTTAGAATTTTAAAATTCACCCAAGAACTATTAAACATCTACATTTTATGGAATAATTTTTTTTCATTTATCTATCTACATTTTATGGCTTTTTATGCTTCTCCGAGGCTGACGAATTCTTCGGTTCCATAACTGTTGTTTATAGGTTTCATTATATTTTTAGACCCATATTGAACGATTCAACAACTCTGTTATAGTAAACTTTTGTTACAATTAATGACTTTTCTTTCTTCATTTTCGCTGCTTTAAATCCTTATATAATAGGAATGTACACGAGGCTGAACGGAAAGCACATTTAGTAATAACTTTGGAACTTCCATTGTAGTACATAATGTACAATTACTTGTAAAAGATTAGATTAGGTATTACACTGTTAAAGATTGGCTTTCTCGCACAAATGATGTACAATATTTGTGCGACTTTCTCGATGTTGCTATATATTCAATGAGATTATTTGATGAATCGCAATAATGCACTTTTCAGAAAGTATGATTACCTACATGTATGGATTAATAAAGTGTATTTGCACAGTGAAATTTTCATGAATAATCAAAGTAAATCTTATTCTAAATTACAAATATCTTCTTTGTTTTTAAAGTTGGAATACATTCATTTTGAGTAAAATGATTTAGAATAAATCAATAAATATTTGGATAAGGGTATACCAGTAAAAAATATACTTTTTACATATTAAACTCTTTTGATTACACACGGATTGAAATTGAACAAGGTACT
Organism: Vannuccia rotundouncinata; assembly: GCA_034780395.1. Lineage (NCBI taxonomy): Eukaryota > Metazoa > Platyhelminthes > Proseriata > Coelogynoporidae > Vannuccia > Vannuccia rotundouncinata. The sequence continues at coordinate 30,346 of JAUZNC010012562.1, read as the reverse complement.
TAAATAAAATATATTCAGAAAATTATGTGAATGATTGTTTCTGTAATAAAATTTCTTTAATTGTCTGAAGAAATAAGCTAATTTTATCGACTAATTAATGTGATTAAATATAAAGGTCATTTATAGCTGATCAAAGGGGTCTCATCCGTGATAACCCGCCATTATTTAACGTATGTCGTTGTTGTGGTGTTTCTCCACTTGGAGGGGGGCAGTCTTCTTCTTTAACCAGTTTTACATTCTCGCCACCTCTTGTGGATTCCTGCACATATCGGTCAGATCTTCGATTCATTCCTTCCTACATTGAGAGTTCACAATATGCTCATTCGTCACCCTCTTATTTCCTACATAATCTGGAGTTCCCATATTCTTGCGTTTCTATATTCTCTTCTTATAGCTCACCAGTATTGTACTGTGGCCCATTCTAAACCTGCGATAGCTCCTTCTCTCATTTTCCAGAATTATCACCTCCATCTCTCTGCTAAAGCCCCCTTTCCCATAAGTATTCCATCTTCTTTCGTGTTTGAAGGTCCTCCCCTTGTGGTAGTTTGCTAGCTTCCCCTGCCTCTTCATCTCGTTCCCCACAGACAGCAGTGGCTGGGTACTCAACCGAACCCCAACTTTTTATTTGAATTTCCAGTGATATATGCTTTGGCTATTAGTTTTTTTTGATTAGTAATTGTACTTTGTTATACATTGGAGGTTGAATTTGTAGTGTGTTTATGATCCTAGCTCTTCATTCGATATCAACCATTCTAGTCTCTTGTTAATGGCCTCCATCGCCGTTTGGTAAGAGGAGCAATATCTCCCTGCTGCTACCAGAATCTTCTGGATTGGCTCTCCGGTTGGGGGTTTGGTGATTATTATCCCAGCTCCACCATTTCGTCTCCCATCTAATGCGACCAGTCAGTGTAGAAGGCCCAATCGAATTCATGGTTGCTAATAAATTTTTTTTTAACATCTAAATGTTTTTGGTATTATTTTCTGGTTTAATGCCATCCACTTCGAAACCAACTTTTCCTCTTTGCAGTAATGGTTGATTTAGGGGTGGGAATTCTCACGTCTGTTTGTCTTTTGTGTCCATTATGTTCTTCCCAAGTTTTTTAGCTCTCGTTCTTCATTCTTCCTTTTTATTTCTTTCATCTTTCTTCTGATGTTCTGGTGTCCAGCTTCTTCGAGTATCGCTTCCGTAGGTGAACTCGATACCGCATCGGTGATCATTCTTGCTGCTTCCCTTTGCAGCCTTTCCAATGTGTCCAATCCTTTCTTTGGATAGCCAGGGCAACCATGCGATGCTCCATATTCTCAAGTGGTTCTGATGATCACTTTGTATATAATATTTCTGAGGTTCGTGCCGTAAACCCATTCTGTTTCGGCTAAATCTCTAAGTATCTTCAGTCTAATTGTTTCGCTTTCTCTACCACCATGATAACGTGTGCAAGGAAAGGGAGTCTTCTATCATATGTTATGCCTAGGAAAGTTTGTGTAGGGTTAAACTTGCAATTCATCCCGTTTAGGGTAACTATGTAGGGGCACGTAGGAATACGTAGGGGCAAGAACACGCAAGAAAATAGTTTTTCGATTTAAAGAATAATTATTTTCTTTTAAATTTGATTTATTGAAATAAATTAGTTGTTTGGTGTGAATATCAAAAAAAAATTATATAGCAATATTTGGAATAATTTGATTATAATTATTTGATGATATTTGTCAATATCCCTCAGAATTTTAGATTCTTTTGAAAATTTTAGATATCAATTTTTTTAAATAAAATTTTCAGCATTACAATATTAATCCCTGGCGATAATAATCGTCTTCAATCGTCTTATCAGATATAATCAATTTTCATATTTGCATCAATGTTCTTTTCCACAATCACAAGTTGTATATTATTTGCGTTCAACCAAAGTGCGGAAAGTTTTTTTGATAAGCTTTATTCTTCTTCGATTTCAATAATCAATTTACTATTACATTTATAAAACCAGAAATTATTACTTTATATGCGAATGATTACTTAAAATAGTTAATTATATTTGTAATTCTTCCATAATTTAACTATAGAGATGCTCAATCAATCGTTTATAATCCTAATTCTATGAACACGCGCAAATATGTATCAAAATATTAATTTAATATATCTATTAATTAATTATAGCTATCCATAATAAGAAACATATTTTGATAATTTACAAATCATAATAACTGAAAATAACTGAAAATATACACATATAAAATATATATAAAGTTGTGATTTAAGAGAATCACTTTTCTCAAAAACTGTCATTAAACTGTTGTCGAAATTCAAAATATATTTCATTTTTCCCACAATTCTTTGTAACAATTTCGAAAATATTGTGTATAGAACATAGCTGATATATTTGACATGATAAATGAAATTACTTCTATAAATGGTGCCTATACAAAATATAAATATATGCAGAATAGCGTAACCAACAACCAAGACAATGAATGCCATACGTGATTTAACATTAAAACCGAAGTCTGGGATCAATGAAGGTTTGAAAAAATATTGTTTAAGTGAACGAACCAGTTTGATCATTTACCACAGAATGATGAAACACAAGACAATGAACGCCTCACAATGCCAACATATTATATAATAATGGTTTTGGTATTCGTCTAAAAGTATACCAATAATGTGACCTTTCAATTCTTACCCCGCATCCATACTACGCAAATATTGAATTCATTGTTTCGATTATAAATACATTATTTTAAGCGACACAAATCTTTTGCTGAAACAGTTAATGAGGATGCAGGGTTAACCGTTTACCTAATAACTTTTGTTCTTATGGACTCGGTCCGACAAATCTGTAATAATTTCACATGATAAAAGCCAATTATGAGATCTTGTTTCAAGGCTATACAAAACAATTGTTGATTTTTTGGGATGTAAGATCGTAAATGAGAAAAGTAAAATTTAAATAAAAGTATTAAAATAATGTTATTTCTCCATTTACGATATTTCGCCGAACAATCGTCGCTAGATAGAGTGCTTTAGATATTTAGATAGTTTGAAATGTATAACTCCTCTGCTTCGGGCCCGAACCTAGTCTTCGGAAGAGCCAGTGTCCACATCGGACGACATGTCCAAAGCATGAGTCATCCTGTGCTGTCGATTACACTCGCCCAACACACGTTCCCAGTGAGTCTGGGGCGACCCTCTGGTGTGCAGAACGGACCCCAGATGAAGCCTCCCGAGAACTGTGAGCTCACAAGAACCGCTGCTGGCCGATCGCCGGCCTCCAGTGCTCCGAATGATGAAGCAGACCAGATGGGCCACGTCGACGTTTTTACCCGACAATGAGAAGACGAGTATCTCGTCGAAGATGGGGCTGTTTGACAGCTTCTGGGGTGTTGTCTCTTTGGTCTTAATAACCTTCCGGCCGACCATAAGTTGGGCTCGTATAAAGAGATCTAATGTTTGGAAAACAAAGTTAGTTTTAATAATGTATAAAATAATAACAATTTTATCGATGTTTCAAATAATTATAAAATGGCCCTCTTAAAAATAATTTGGCAAACTCACTTCCATCTTCAACTCCAGGCGTAAAGTCTGGAAGATCGCGACATCCCATTAATTCGACCTTGAGTTTCCCTGGCTCCGATAAGTAGGTCAAGGCCAATTCTAGCTCACCAGTTTGTGTATTGAGAACCTTAAATATAGTAGCATGCTATTTAGCTCCTATCAAAGTTCCTTGATTAATAATTAAAATGAATTCACACGATATAATAATTAAATCTCCTTTTTCAAACAGTAATTAAATTTCAAAAGATCTTCCTCTTTTGTATAATGTACATAAATTTCATATTCTATCGTTAAAATGAACAATATTTACTTGAGAAAGCTTCCCAAGCGCCATGCGGTAAGAGGTTTCTCGGCTAAGATCAATAGTATCTATTTGTAGCTGGACATGGCCCAGCGAGTGGCGCAGATTTCGTTTGTCAATGTCGTAGACGGAGAACCGCAAACTGCGTTCACCGAGAGATGAGGAATCTGGAAACTTAAAACACAACAGAGGAATGTTTCATGGTCCTAGAAATTAAATATTGGATAGTAATCAATTATTTTTCAATATTTCTAACTTTTGATGCTGGATTAATAAGATTGCGGAGGTTTCAAAATAATTTATGGTTTTAGTCCGAGATCCCAGAGGGTTTTAATCAAAATGTTTAGTGCAAAAGGTTTGATACTTTTATCAAATATGTAAGTCTAAAGTTGCAGAAATTATACATTATTTTTTTATGAGCATTTTAGTGTTTTTCCATATTAAAGTAAATTCCACATTTTAAAGTAAATAATAATGTTATTCACACTTTTGAATAAGTTGATGCATATTATTTTGTTCATCTAAGCCTTTTCAAGATATTTCAAGCAAAATTAGATGAATAGGTCAAACTAATTATTTTCTAGTATCATTTGAATATTAGTTCTCAAGATAAAATATGCCTAAAATAGGCTTTAGTACTAATAGTAATAGGTTTCTGGAAAATGATTAGCATGTAATTTTGCTTGCAATATGTTGAAAACGCTTAGATAAACAAAATGATCTGCATTATTTTATTCAAAAATATAAATAACATCTTTATTTTCTTTAAAATGTGCATTTTCATAAAAATTGGGTGAAAACCATGAAAGATATTTCTCTTATTCTTTAATATGGGAGAGCACTAAAATGCTCATAAAAAATAATGTACAATTTCTGCAACTTAAGACTTACATATTTGATCATCCCATGGATCATATTACTTGATAAAAGTATCAAACCTTTTGCCCCAAATATTTTCATGAAAATGCACTCTAGTGGGATCCGGACTATTTGCGAATCTTTAATTTTTTTTAATATAATTAATTATTTCTTACATAAATCAACATTTAAAATCGTTTTTATTCGGTAAGAAAAATATACTAAAGGTTACCTACAATACACATTCCCATAAAATAATTGTTTTTAAATAAGTTATTAAAATGTCATTTAAAGAATCTGATCTTAAAAGTCGCTTTGATATATTCGATCAAAGGTAACTACAAAAAATCCGAAATAATTAGGATAAAATATTTGTGGGAAACAATCAGCTAGGTAGAAACCTTGAAAACGAAGGTTTCGTTGAAGACAGGAGACAGGGTGTTCTTTTTCACTTTGGTTTGGTGGATATACTCATCGGGAAGGAAGAAGATCTTTACGAAAATATTCCGTTTTTCTTGCTTCCAGTCAGAAATTTGACGATCTTAAATAAAGGAGTACAGAGGGGGCAATTAATTTCAGAATGGAGGGAGGTAGCAACTTATAAATACAAGTAATAAATGCTTAAAACAAAGTTTTGAAGATAAAAAGATAAAGTTTAAAAGCCTTCAAGTTTTTAATAATTTGATGTAATCGTCTTTAAGAGTATATAAAATAATTTCTGAATAAACTTGTGAACCCGAATTTGACAAATACGTAAAAACTAAAAAGAAAAATCATTCAACTCTTTCTATTTATATATTAAAATATATGAAATAAGATAAAGAACAGAAATTTTTAATAAAAACAACAGTTTATAATATTATTCAACAAATAAAACGGATGGGGGGTTTTATATCCCGTATTAGAGCTAAAATTAAACAGAAATAAAAGCATAAATCTGTTCGAAAAAGAAACTTAATATGGCTCTAAAATTAGACTTTTAAAAAATGTTTAGACTGCTTCTGACAACAGATTGTTCGAATACATTCTATAATCAAATTGTTCGAACCAGATTAAAACTATATTATAATTAAAATATTTCTTTCCATAGACATAAATGTCACTTTAGTATAGAGAACACATTGAATTATTTTTAGATTTCTAAGTTACAAAAAAAGAAAATTTCTAGAACAATTTAATTTTATACTGTTTTATTATTCACGTATTCCAATCCCATTTGGAAAAACACATATTAATATAATCTGTATATTAGAAATTCTTAGTAAAACTTAACATTTTTGGAGACAAACTTGATAAGATCTTTACAAGAAATGGAGGAATGTAATTACTTAAATATTTCAATTTGTTCTACTTATATTTTTTACATATTGATAAATGTATTACTATTTTTAATGAAATACCACATATACCGTCAACCAATCTTTTATAAAAACGATTATTATTGAAATGAAATATTCATATAATTTGAAACGTTTGTATCACAATGAAAATGTTTGGTAAATCGATTTTTATCTTTATAAAGTTTACTGAGTTGATCAACAAACTGATTGACTCAAAAATGGGTACAAAAAATAATATCGAAGGAGAAGTTTTGCATAAATTCAATATATAACAAAGATAGACGTAGATAACTTTAGTGTTCCAACATAATTAATATTCACCTATATTAAAAAATAATACGTGTTTATGGTGTGAGTCTAAATAATGGCTTTTTTATGAAATAAAATTTATGGTCCACTAATAAAATTTAATGGGATAAAATCTCTTTAAAATTATATCTATAAATCATAAAATAGCTTATAAAATATATTATTTTTCTATCGTAGATTACAATAATATTTATAAACAAAAAAGTAAGAACGTAACATATAGTTCATTAACCCTATAATAAAACTTCAAAATTTATTTTTGTTTTAAATTAATATAAAAAACAATTTTCAAAGGGAATTCTCCATAGATATTTTCCTTAAATGGAAACTGATTTCATTTCAAAGCGTACGAAGGAAGTCCTCACTTCACAAAATTTTCGATATCCTTAAGTGTGCGATTTTCATTAGAGACGTGAGAACTGACTCCAAAACATAAAAACGTGGAAAATTTCAGATATTGATTAGTTTAAATTCCTTGAAATACTTTTCACATTTATTAAACAAGTTATTATGGTATAAATTTTTTATTTGCAAAATTTATGCGTAATTCACAAGTTTATTCCGTTGAAAAATATTCGCGTTGTGAAAATTTGCCCGAAAAACTGATCAGAGCGAATCTGTCGTTACAAAATTGTTTTCACCAAAAAATGATAATCACTGTCCAAAATAATTTGAAAAGAAATCTAAATATTTTACAAGTCCAATTAAAAAGTTAAAATTCACAACGGTGAAATATCAGCAATTGTATTTACGTGGAATGTTGGTAACTTGTACCACGGTAACCGTGACCTCGTTCGTGTCTCGATTGAGGGAGATTTGAAACTCGATCCATCCAATCAGATTGTTCGTTGACTGAAGCATCACAACCTGACCATCGGTCCCAGAAGTCGCTCTAAATGTGTAGGACACGTGAAACTTGGGCTATCAACAATCCAATACATCGATTTAAAACGTTAGATGAAACAATGAATAAATTCGGTCAATTTATCTAATTCGGTCAATCTTCTAATTATAATTGATAATCATTTAGAAATATTTTTAACTAATTGTAATTAATATGATAAAAAGTATTTTTTGATCATTTTTTAACTACAGGAATAACCTGTCTTGTATTCCATTTTTTTAGATTAAATGAATTAAAAGTTTTTTCTGCGAATATTAATAGAATTTTGTCTAATGACATTTTCGATGTTTCACAGATGCACATCTACTTCAACGAATTATTCAATATGAAAAGCCGCCTTAAATAACATGCTGCCAATCCCTGTCCACAATATTGTTTTGAAAGATGAAACAAAAATAGTGTCAGAATTGAAAACGAAAATCATTATTTATGTTTACTGTTGTTAACCAAACTTATCAACAATTTCTACTGACAAATTAAACATTGATAATTAATTCACAGAGCATAAAAGTGAATTCAATTTTAAGAATTGTATTATCATTTAATAGAATCTAAAGATTTCATGTTATTTTAATTTAATCTACGTAATCTAAACTTCTTATTTAATAATTATATTGATTTAATAGTATCAGAAAGAAAATGCGACTTTGAAAACATAAGTATTTATATCAAAAGGCGAAATCGTTAATTATTTTAAAATCAAACTAGTCAAACAATGCTCTGATATTTTCCTATTACATGAATGTGTTTCTAGAGATTTTTTGGGGTCGATTTTTGGGGAATCGATTTTTGGTTTAAAAAAATTTATAATAAAAAGTTTTTTGGGCTATAGGAATAAATCTATATTTATCAAAATCTTGAGTGCCCCACTTGAAATATTTATTTTTGTGATTTTCCAACTTCACAGACATAAGGTTGGTCTGTGGTTATACCTGTAAATTTCCGGATTAAGTTGTCCAATATAGCCCGACCTCATGCTGGACTTGGTCGGTGGCTGAGGCAACGAGAACTCAATACACCGGTTTGGAGTAGGAAGGGGAGAGTTTCCGGTGCTGTAACTGGCTCCCTCCACATCACCGGACCAACTCGACGATCTGACAAGAAAATCAATTAGTATATTAATAGTATTATAATTTTCTTGGTGAAAGGAATAGCTGTTATGTATGATTTAATCGATATAAATTATATTATTTAACATCATATATAATCCATTAAAAACAGCAATAAGATGAAGAATGTAAAATAATCATTTTTCAATTTTTAATAATTTTTATGTTTATTTACCTGTTGACTAAGTCTTATTCAAGTCTTGTATAAAGTCATCTAAATTTACCCTATTCACTGTTATATCTCTCATTTGAAAAACATGTTTCCTCTTTTTTTGTATGTTTTTCAGAGTTCTTAAGACATACAATATATTTGCAAAAATATACGATCAATAATGGTAAAAACATATTTTATCATGTTTTCAAGATTATAAATTATCAGAATAGACGTAAGCAAAAGTCATTAAATTATCCATTTTTCGTATAAAAAAATTAATCAGCATAATTGCCTCTTAAAAGGCGTATAACCTCCGAATTTCTGTAATTCTCATTACTATATATATATATATATTACACAAATTTGTATAAATTATAAATTACAAACTGCGCACGTCTCTACCCAGAACAGATTAAATCCGGCGTAGTAAATACGAATCTTAGAGATCTTAAGGATCTGCAACTTGAAGGGATTGGATCTCATGTAGACAAATGTGTCGGTGTCTCCAAGACATTATAAATAAATGTACATGTATTGTTTAACTCAATCATAAAAAATGACAGATCAATCGATGACTGATCATTATCCAGGTATTTTTTGCTGTTATTTTTAGAATTCCAAAAACAAAGTTATTAATTCACGAAGAAACAATTTCCAAATAATATTTTCAACAGATCTTATTCAGATTTGGAAAAGATTATTTCAATGCTCAGTAAACATATTAATATTTAATTCGAAATGTGTAGTTTTATATGTCTCACATGCGACTACAATTTTGCGTCTAGCTATATAAAATAACAAAAACAACTTTATCTGTAAAATGAAAGATCCTATATATATATTTGATGGTAGACATTTCATTTATATGATATATTAAGTTGAATAGCTATAAGGCCCTGAACAGACCATTCTCGTGTATGCAAGAGATTCTAAAACTAATTTTAAACAAGTTAAAATGTTGTTTTCTTGAGGTACATTAGAATTCTATTTCGTTTTTAAGTATATTGTAAATAACTATGCCATATTGAAAAGAGTTGAAATTGTTTTGAAAATTACTCCAATTTGTATAAAATGAAAAGTATTAAACGAAATTGTCTGGAAACTCAAAATGTCATGTTTTATTTTAGAAAATAATATCACATTTATTGGAAGGCTTCAGTTAAATACGATTCATGAAAATGGTGTTCATATATTCCGCCAAACAAACATGCATTTTATAAATGTCATTGATTTCTATTATATATTTTAGTAAATAATTGTTTATACTATATTATGCACACTCTTTAACATACAAACCATGACTCAGCCATTACAATAAGTTACACGATCAAAACGCAATGCAATATTTGTCCGCAAAAACACAGATTTTGTCACCAACAGCTGAACTTTGTGAGTCATCAAGGCTCAGAAATCAAAGGTGTCAAAACATTTTGGAAATTGCCTAATTTGTGGTAGCGGAAACAACCCCTAAATATTGTAGCAGAATATTTAATATCTATTATGGTGGAGAGTGTCAAAGATATTTAATAAAAAAAACATTACAAAATTTAGCGCAACATTAATCATCAACCATTTCGATGTGATATAACCACACACTAAAAATACAGTAATTAATATTTTATATATATATTTGTATTTTTAGATTATTTATTATAAATTGTCTTTTATTCATTAAATTAGAGATTCTTAGAAAATTCTTAAGGTACTTTTAATGGATTGAGTTTTCAATTCATTAATTAGCCATGATGTTTGTGACATTCTTACCTAAAGTTAATTAATCAGGAAAGTCTGTTGAAATCGTGAGTTGTGATATCAAATACTTTGACGTCTATGTTTCAGTCAAAATCACGTCATTTAAAATGTGTTCGGATCTCATTAACATCGGATCTCGCTTCTGCTGGATATGAAAACGCAGAGCGTGACAATCTTTTGTGGTGTTTGTTCCACTGTGATTTGCTGGTTTATTTTCAAAAAGCTTGATGAGAATTTGAATGAATTTATTAACTATCGATCCAAGCTGTATAATACGAAACTAAATTATTAATTAAAATAAAGCAGGGAAGAAAGATGTCCTCCTTATACAAAATATAATTATTGTTAATTTCATATCATTAAAAATAAGTCATTAAAAAATTGTATAATTTATAATCAAATTAATATTAAAAAATGAACTTGAGCGTTTAAAGAATTCAATCGTAAGATTTCGATTTTGAACAACTCGATTTAAAAAATTTTGTTTTCAAAATGTTTATTGCATTTTCAAAAATAGTTCATTTCTCAAGTAAATAATTTCTTCAAACGTTTGAAGGATGAAGGAAAGTTACCCACATTACAAACCAACAATATCCCAATTTTACAGACATTTATCTTTCGTTAAAAAGCTAAATATTTGTTATACGAAGAACTTTTACTAAAATACTATACCCTGTCCGCTTGTTATAAAAAGATTGCTTTCCTCACCACATCCGTGGGAAAACAACCAAATTTTAGCGCAGGTGTATAAAGTAATATTTCTATTTACTTTGAATCCCAAAAACCTGTCCTTACTAACTATAAATTAAATATTTTATTGATGCAGCAACTTCGAAGTCTTGTTCCTGCTCAACACTTTTCAGTTCATTTTGTAGTTCGCTTATATACTCTTATATTTGCAACCCACTATGCCAAAATAAACGTTACAATAAGTAACAGTATTTTACAGAAACGTAACTAATTAATATTGAAAAATTAATCTGAAATCAGGTTAAAATTTTGTATACTAGGTTCTGCATTAAAATTAATTTTCTTTCCAAAGGAAATTGCTCTTCACTAATATCATTTATAAGGGCTACAATTGTGCACAATTAACACAATAAGAACTTCTGAAATATGTATTATATTCTATGGAAAACGTTTCTATATTATTTATGTCAAATAATTTCGGTGTAAAATGTTGTCTCTTTACTATAATATACAATCGTTTTAAAATATTACAATTAATTAAGTAGATGTCAATATTTTGGATATCCATAGAAGAATTTGTTTTTTGTTCGCTGTATTTTGCTAAGTTTCATTCGGTTTTAATCGCTTTTAAAATTCATAATAATAACCTTTTTAGATTTATAACAAATAACTTACATGACTAGATTATTGAATAGAATTATTTTTATGCACATAATTAAAAACGAAGAAACATGCCTTATATAGATTCCAAATGGAAAAGGTTACTATTCCACTTCTATATTACAAATTCTCTAATAGTACAGCAAAATATTGTGAACTGACATATATAACCTCCCAATCAATGAAAAGTTGTCTTTATAGAGTTATACTTTAACTTTTATTTCTATGCGATAACTTCCAATAATAAGAATACAACAGAGCTGTTCTTTGTGGGGGTAACTGCACGGTTATATCACCGATTGTTCACCCGGTTATTTTTGAGGAATACTTACATGTAATAAAAGCTGTGCATTCAAAATTACGCATTGATTTGATTAAATAAAATACATTCTAAAATTTACAGCCTACCAAACTTATGACTTGTCTCAAAAGCAAGTAATGGTTGTTGGTTCGGAATACAGATTTTATACAAAATACGGATTTATAACCTGTATTGATTTTTAATACTTCACAACAGATTGATATTTGAGTAGAATGCAGAAAATAATTATTAAAATACGTTCTAATTTTAAGATTTACTGAACTATTTTGAACTAACAGTAGAAATATTTTGCAAAGTCTCGATAAACCTTGAATGAATATTTATTTTGAAGATCTCTCAAAACTAATGTTTAATTGTTTCTTCGTGCTCACCTTGTTGCCGGAGTTGATTTAGAAAATCTTCCGAAGATGTCTTCAGACATGGAGGACTTCTTTTTCCTATTCCGTTGCCGACAGCAACAAATGATAACACTTACCAGCAGAGCAAAGCATATTGCACCGCCTACCCCAACCAGAATGTAAAAAGTTTGACCTGTAAAAAAGAATCATTTGCTTACGATTAGTTTTAATTAACAGAAAAATTATCACAAAAATTCCCCAAAAATTTATAAAGCAAGCCTAAGTACTATATATTTTTGATAATTGGTAGAACTGTATTAAGAATAAAAAGATTCACATTTTCAATATTCAAAAATATTGATACCTAAACCTATTCAATTTTTTTGAATTTTTATTTTTTGTAATTTTGCTATTGTTAAAATAGCTATTTTCCCTCGTCATCTCAATTAAATATATTTTTTATAAATAATACTTAGAACTTTGAATAAAATAAAATTGCGATATTTTCTCGAATGACACATCTTGACAATACGTAGTTAAATGCAGTCATGGCGTATTACATAATAAAGATAATATTATACTTACTATACATTGGCAGAACTATAGCTCGTGTGGGCAGTGCATATTAACCTGGTATCACTTTCTTTTAAATTTGTGACAAGATCCACTTTTTGGTTCAACTTTATTCTCCAATTCGTCGAGCAAAGATTGTCTTAGTTGAAGTTATTCTTTTTGAAAATGGTACAAAACAGTATGTTGATGTTGAACCAATCAATATAACTGTTAAAACACAGATCTATGTTGGCTACTCAAATGTTTAAAATTGAAATATATGCAACCGCTTTGAAAAGACAAAATAACGCTTAATTAACACGGTTGCTTTGAATAATAATTTGCTGAATGTTCGTTTGTCAGATGATGTGCTATTCTCGAACACACCAGTCCGACATACCCTTCAGCTCAGTCAGTAAGGAATCAGTTCGGTAATTTTCGAGTATTTTATACCGACATGTAAACAGAGGTAGAAATGTTTGTTTTCAAATGTGACGACACAGTTCTAGCTATTTGGTAGGTGTATAAACTGAAATCGAAATATTCCTTTGGAACAGCCAATCAGGGAGCGTCTATAGAAGCGAGACTTAATAATATAGAAGTGACTCAAATCTTGTTAAGAAAATCCCTTTCCAATTTGAAATAGGCATATATTAAATTTAGTTTTGAGCATTTTAGTTATCTGCAGTAAGAGTAAAGTTTATAAAAAATTAATCATAAAAAATAATCAAATGAGATATAAATATAAACAACAATATTTTATTGCTATCGAATTTTGAACAATAAAGTAAAATTTTATTTTTATATATTTGAATTAATTGTCTGAATGAAGCATTTAAAACTGGGGTTAATTCAATAAATTTAGATTTCATATATGGACTGATATAAAAACTTTTGGCTATAGAATTCTGTACACCGCAGTATACAAATGTAAATAACTATTAACAGATCAGAAAAAAAAATGTTTGTTTATTCGATCGACAGACGCTTTCAGAAATGGGTAAACAAGGTTGAAGTGATTGAATGTTTCAAAGATTTTCTGTGTAGAAGCAGAATAGAAAGTGTATATTCAGCAGGCTGTTGATTATTTTAAATTATTGATTTTTGATATTTGATCGATTAAATTACATATGAGAATAAAAATCAGCTTGATTAAATATTTATTATAAATAATCTGTACTCGATGATTGACGTTCTTGACTTAACAAGTTATTTATATACGGGTGGACAACATAATATTATAATCTATTATAGATAATTTAGACTTAACTATATATTCAAAATTATTTGTTTAACAATTCTTTAAAGTGTTTAAACCTTGCAATTTATATATCTGATAGTGAACTAATATCGGTCAGAAAATAAACAATGAAAATACAAGATTAACAAGACTTTAAAGAAAATCACTCCCCTTATAAAATGGCACCGATTATGATAAAGTAGTGTAATCATACGTTTGATGTTTTTATTAAAGCATCAATGTATTTTAAACTTCATAATTATTTCTTTATTCTTAAGTCACTATGAATTTACTTAAATATGAATGATTTCAAAAGTTTAAGTGTAATGAACCGAACTTCTACCCACCCACTACTCGACCTGTAGATATAATAAATAATAATAGTTTACCTTTATTTAATCCAACAATCTACACGTGTATTGTGAGAAACGGCCTTCTGGTGCTTCAATAATTATTCTTGCCATGAACTCAAAGAAATATAAGTATGTAACTAAATGTATAAGACTTCATAGAAACTGAGAACACAATAACAAAGTTATGGAAAGTTTCATAGATTTCCGTGCCCCAAATTTATTTAATGTCGTTATACATGTAACCAACCATAAGAAGATATCAAATAAATTTAGATATTATATGTAAAGTATCGTTTATGGTAAGTGTATGAAATAATATGATAAAATTTTATATGTGATAAAGTTTCGCATGTTAAACAAAAACAAAACAAAAAAAATCTTTAAATATTAGCTTATTATTTAAGTTGTTTCCTTATTTATAAATATCCAAATTACCAATAAAAAAAGTTTATTTAGTTTTTGTAACGGTAGTGATATTTAATCAGTTAACCTAAATTATTTATTTTAAAAGGCATTTTCTACGATATATGAAAAGATTGGAGATTCAGTTCAATTTTATTCAATAATTTCTAAAATTATGACTCATTCTTTTTTAATTTTCGAAGGCCAGGGGAAAGTTTTTGCCACAGCTGTATCTAGGATTTAATCTATGAAATAAATTACGCTTTCTCATTTATAGAGAATAAAGAGTATTCTAGCAACTTATAAATGACAAATTCTTTTCAATTAACCCTGTATATTGCCTAATTGCAAAAAAATATTAAACAGATCTCATGCGCCGTCAAAACTATCTTAAAAGAGCTTTAAAACTATTCAAAATCATTATAATACCTTTCTCAAACAATATTAAACTCCTTATTTTAATAATTTTTTGTAGAATAACAACCTGATTTTAATATCTAATTAAAATAGTGAATTATTCTGAAATATATCATTTTAATTGCAGCTTATAAAAACAATTTAAGGCGGGATAAAAAATATAGTTTTTTCATACATTGAATTAAATTTTTTTTTAAATATATAATTATATATATTGCTCAAAATCCAAACTAAAAGCACTTGAACATTACAAAAAAAGGGAAAGATTAAAAACGTATTGAACCATTTACCTTTATTTGTAGTATATATTATAATAAACAAAAAACATTTCTACAGTAATCTTATACATCTATACAAATGAGCTTGCACAATTAGGTAATAATTTGTCGGCAATGTATACTAAATACTAAAGGCAAAAAAAATAGATTTGTTCCGGAATATATTTTGACATGGACCCCTATGACCTCAAAGGGATAAATATATTAATGTCGGGAATGAGTTGGAAACATTTGATGGAATGTGCGATGAAGCTTGTATTGTATTTATACATTCTTGCATTTAAAGGATTGTTAATGAACACAAAACTTAATAAAATAGTAGAAAACTAAACAATATAATCAGAGAAGATCATGATGGAATGGTATTATGTCGACCAGAAATCTAATGAATTATTTGATATTTTGTGATTTCAAGATAAATTCACAGTTTATTAAAAATCAATATTATGAATAAAAGATATAACAATAATAATCACAAATTTCTTCGTTACACATTGTAACTACATATTATTAAAACTAAAAAATGAAATATATAAAAAACAATGAGACTCATGTTTTTATTAACATATAACCAACATCTTGTGGCGAATGATAATAACGTACTAATTGATGTGTACATGGTACACCAAGACATGGAATGCTGTGTTGTTATCCTATAAAATGGATATATTTATAAAACTAAAAATATGCGTATATAAGAAATACTGACTAGGCGACAAATGACAACTTGTTGAACAGTGTCCAGCGAAGCCAAAAGTAGGATTACAAGCCTTTATAAACTGTACAATTTAAAACGGAAATTCTAAATACAGAAAAAAGTTTTACTGCATTAAACATATTCTGTCGTGGATTCAAATCTAAAGTGGTTGCCACTGATATTTCTACCATAATTGTTTTTATAATAAATTAAAATTAGGAAAATATAAAGAATCAAGGATTATGATAGGGTTGGACAGGGAAATATTATAAACTTATCGAAATTCATACAGGTCACATTAACTTGTGTGAATGTAAAAAGAAAAGTGGTAGGTATTTGAGTGGGTAACTAACTACAATAAAACACATTCGAAATCGATAATTGATTTGAGAATAAAAATTCAGAACAGTTAAAGTAAACAGATTTGTGCAAAAATTCAAAACAATGTAAAAATTGAGCAGTGACTCACTTAAGGTCCGGTTCATTAGAACAATGTTTTAAAATAAATTGTATACTAATATTATCTATAGATATTTGTATCGTGACCAGCCGTTTTTTATAGTATCGTTCTAAAATTTCAAAACCTACAATGAAAGTATTTCTGATATATTTTGAAAACTAATTACTGTGAAAATCAGATTTTTAAAACAAGAAAATATCTCTAAAAAAGGTATATTAAATATGAATGTAAACAAACATCCAGTGAGTCAAATGCCAATTGAAACATGAAAAAGAAAGTACGAAAAGTGTTTTTATCATATTAATGAACGAAAGTTTATAATTTTATAGTTTGATAATCAAAATTTGATTCCTATCATTAAAAATGTTACTTTTTGATAGATTTCCGCTTTAAATTGTACAGACAAGTAATCAAGTATTTTTGAAATAACACAATGTTCATGTACAAAAGTTGGTCTCGAAAGCTTTATCGAGGAATCCTTGCAAATCACCTGGATGAAAAAATAAACCAACTAATCATGTAAAACATATTATGTACTTGCTATGTACGCAGATAATAACAATATGCAAACTATGTATAAATAATACAAGAGGTGTGTCAATGACGCTTTGAGGAAGGCACAGAAGGATTGTTGGTGGTCGTGTGCCTTCTCGGCTGTCCATTGGTTGATGATATGGAGGGCTTCTTCTGTCTGATTGGCTCTCCACTCAGGGTGGGCGGGAGGGGGCCAGTGTTCGTGGATGATGGATGACTGAGGTGACTTAGTGTCCTTGTCGAGGAGAGAGATTGTGCTTTTGGCTCAGATGTCGTCATGTCAGAGCAGCTGGTGGAATCGTCACCATTGGGACTTGTCTGTTGGGAGGAATAGACATTATTTCTGATATTGTAACAAACTGTATAAAGAGGCAAATAAAGATAACAAATCGTGTTAAAAGAACGGGAAAATGATATCTAGCAGTGGTATTAATTAAATGTCGAATAATTAAACGACGTGCATTGATCGATACAATAAAAAGATAATATTAATCACTTTTCCATTGGTGAGAACTGATGATGGTCCCGACATATTAGCCACAATTCGCTTCCTTCTGACAGATCCTCCTGATGTCAGCCTGGCTTCAACAGCTCCTCTCGAAGTGGTGGCTGCTTTACTACTGTTGCTGCTGTTATTACTACCGGCACTCTGTCGGTGGCCATTCGTCGGTAGTGCTGTGCTAATTGGCCGCTGTTTAGCCGACGCTGGTCCGCTTGTGGAAGAGCGGTTCGAGAGACTTGAGCGGCGGGCGTTGGAAGGGCCGCTAGCAGAAAGCAAACACAAGATATAATAACTTTAAGGTATGTCTAAGAAAAGATCTATGAAATATCACTGAGCAACATGATCATACAAAAAAGATTTGTACGAGGTAAAACATTCTCGAAATGTTTCAGAGATTTCTTAGAATAGCATAACATTGTTCCCAAGAAAACTCAGATTAAGAACTTTTCATTTAATTGACTTCCAAATAAGGGCTTACAGTGATTATTGTTTAATACCAAACATAATTCTAAAGGAATCGATATGTAAACAAGATATCAATCTATTTACGGAATATTATGAACTCTAGTCAGAAAATAAACCAGATAAAGTGAAGCATAAAAGATGTGAAATAAAGAAAACTCGGAAAACTCGAAAATATTTTCTAATTATATCAAGACGAGGAGAAGATCCAAGAGAGTGTCTACAATTTTATTATTTACAAAATAAATGAACAATAACTAAGATTAATAGCATCCCAGATCGACAATAAATAATATCTGTTAATGAGACCTGTCCTACCTTATGTTTAAGTATATTGTTAATCATGAAGTTGACGTGCGCAATAATTAGAATAAATGTCTTCAATCCAATTTTCTCAAATAAAAAAAGTTAATTAAAAATTTTATAAATTACCAGAAATGCAAATTATGGAAATACTAAATTGTTTTCAAAATGCCTACAGTTCCGCACATTGGTGATACATCACTAAGTCTAATTAGATCTTTAATTAACTAATCGAAGTCAAGGATGTAGAGGAAGTATTAATCGCGATGTTCTATCATTTATTATTAAAGTTTCCAAACAAACCTAACATTTGGTACAAAGTGTATAGCCCATAACATATCCTTAAAAGTATAAAGGACTGGTAGAGTCCTCTTTCATCTTCAGCCGCAGTGACTGTAATAATAAACAGAAAGTTATATAATAAACGGGCATGGTTACGATAAGGTAGATAACTGGTGCCAAGTCTCCTTTCTTAGATCATATCTGCGAAGAAAACAGCCAACTTTATAGAACAAAACTCTGGGTTAGTTGCTAAGCGATACGTCTTTTATCTCAGACATATAATATATGTATAGTCTTATTGCGATATAATAATTATTTGATTGTTGATTATATAATTGATGGGAATTACACAATTAAAATAGGAATAGGTGAAGCATAACACAAAAAAATTGTATTATATTTAGAGCTCAAATTAGTCCAATCTAGCATTACTAAAATACACGGCGATGATAAGGAAGCATATTAGAACAATAATTGGAATTACATGTGCAATTTAGGTTGAGTGAATTCGAAATTTGTTAAGCCATAATATATTTCACTGACTTGGAAGACCTATTTACCATTGAACAACTTACAACACATTATTTGTATATTTATAGGTAGTAACAATCTTAACAACAAACTCAACATAAAAAATAGACAACAAAATGTAATCAAATTTGTAGTAATAAAATAAAAAGGTTTTGAATTATATCTTGTAATATCAAACAAACAAAAATGTGTAGAAATTTGAAGCTTATGAGCTTGTACATACTTATTTGTCAAGATAATGGAAACGCTAATTATAATTTATCGTTGTGATTTTTCTTCATCGCATACAATAAAAAGTTATCTCAACAAAGTTATGATTCTTTTTTGAATGATGTTAAATGTTTTAAACTGAAATTTTCATGAAACGTTAATTTAAATATTGCTTACTCCAAGTTTATATTATATAATTATGTAGCAATGAACTAATATGGCTTAGAAATAGGGCTAATTCAATGTTGTACAATCTATCATAAACGATTATAAATAAGACTAACAGTTGTAGAATTTCCTAAGAACCCTTTTAGCCACGGTTATAATGTCACGTCAATAATATGAACATATAAAGAGATCAATATCCAAACTGGCAATAAAATACTGATTTACTGCTAGTACTATACTCACAAACATGTTCTAATAGATTAAAGTGACTCTATATTTCTAGAAAATAAGGTTTAATTCAAAGCGCGCCAATTTTTTTATATAAATTAAAAATTAGAAATTTAAACAATTTGGAAAAAACAATACTGTGAAAAATAGACTAAAGATATTTAATAAATATTTAATTTGCAATTAAGAATAAAAATAAATACAAACGATAAACATAGATGATGAAAGTGCCATAAAAATGGTTAATGTTCCCCGTCAAAAATCCTAATTAAGTGTAATTTCACACACAGACACTGTATTCATATTACTATAATTCCACAACTTATATTTGCACCCAACAACAGATACCTCGTTTCCGATCGGGGAGTGTTGCTGCCAGAGTGTCTCTCCGTTCGTGGTTTGATCGGTTTTATCAAATGGGAGGTCTGAAGATTCCGAAGAACTCTGTTGAACAGGACAACAAAATTTAAACGATTCATAATAATTGACACCCACCCCACCTCACAAATGTATCTCATTTTATTCACCTTTCGGGGGCCGTTGACGGCCGGGAAATATTATTGTCCTCCAGGGATTTTTGTTCCTCCAGTCTGAAATAGAAGAAATCGTGCATCGTAAAGGACGGAATCCCTTGTCCATCATTTATCTCTTAAACCAACTGAACACATCGTGTCTGCTAAGAATTCAATTCATTGCATAAATGTCGTCTTAATGCAGGTTCCCTTATCATTAAAAAATTATACTGATAGCTTCAAGGATAACTGGAATAAAAGACACTCAGTCTAAATGAATAATTATTCAGACAAATCGAAGTATGGGATCAAGGGCGAAAAGAAAAGTAGAAAGAGATAAGGCAATACACTAATTATCAACAATGAAGGAAGAATTTCATATCATTTATAAAAGTGAATAATCCGTCGTTTGTCTATTAGACGAGTGTGGGAGGCTAGATCCAGGTACTTGACCGAATTTTAGGATAAAAAATATAAATTAATCAGTTTTAACAGTTAATGAATCTAAACTGTGAATTATTTTATTTATCGACAAATGAACAATCGTGACCGTTACTTCTTCATCCGTCTTTTGATAGTGGCCGTACTGACACCTCCCACAGCAGAAGCCGGTCTCTCAACTCCCGTATAGTCGCCCCTGTCCTCCATTAACTGTAGAGTGAGTCGTTTGTGTTGCTCGGCGAGACGCGCGTAGGCAACCAAGGCCATCTGACGACGTCGGGACCACTGGAAGAAAATCTCATTGACGTCCTGACGACAGGAGCGCAGTTGTGCTTGGACTCGAGTCTGTAGAGTTGTGTCATAGACGGAGCAGTGAGTGTTTCCTCCTGCTTGAGTGAAGCTTTTAGCAAGTTCTTGTGTGTCCTGGATGAATTTAAAAATTAAATGTTCAAACAACAAATTATTAAATTAAATTACACTTACTACTCAAGTAGTATTCTAGAATAAAATTTATTTTATAAATTTATTATTGGTAAATTTTTTAATATAATTATTCGATAATTATTATCGTGATGCAATATTAAGCATACGAAATTTATTTATTTTTATATTTACTTTTAAAAGTTATATGAAATATTAAGTTTTTAAAATATCCAAAAATAACTTTTAAACAAATTATTATAATATAATAATTAAGATGTATCAGTACAAACAATTATACTGCTTGTCGTATTTATATCCTCAGCCATGTTAATCTATGAGTTCAAAACTTACCCTAAAAGTTCGAATGATGATTTGAACTTTATCTGACATAAGCATGCGACGAATGAGATGACCACGAGCAAGTGCAGACAGCTTAACCAGACTTCGATAAATTTTAGAATCCACCACAGACTCCTGACAGTTAAAAAAGAAGAAGTAAAAAATTACTTTAACATAAGGCAATGTGTGATTTCCCAATCATAAGGCAATAATAATCCCCTGATTGTCATCTCCACGATGGTCTAGCGGTTAGGATTCCTGGCTTTCACCCAGGCGGCCCGGGTTCGACTCCCGGTCGTGGAAATTTTTTTCCTAATCATTTAAATATATAACTTTTTAAACATTAAATATATCGAATCTCAACTATAATTTTAAATGCTAATGATCAACATTTAAATATATATAAGTTGATAACGTAACATTATATAAAAAATTAATTTAAATAGTAAAATTAAAAATTTATTAATTAATTCATTATTATAATTATTTCAGTAAAATCAAATATTCTCTTATTGAATTCTCCTTTTTCATAATGAATTAAATTAATAATTCTAATAATTATTTAACTAAAACTTCTAACTACTACTTCTAACTATTGATAATAAATATTAAACTCAAAAGCCCATACGCTCATAAATTTATAAAGTAGTATATGAAAGTACTATTATTTTTATAGAAATGAGAGAAAACATAATTTAAATCGATTAAAAATATTTCAAAGCTGACAGTCAAAATTTGTACATACCGTAGGCTGGAGAGAAGCACCCTTTCTGTTAATTCTATTGAGCTCTAAGCGTCGCGCACTGCGAAGTTCATTGATATGTGGCATAGTCGAGGGACCTTTTGCATCCTAAAGCAGAACAGACAAAATAAGTCAGTGTATATTATATATTTTTAACTTTTAGTTATCATAAATTAAACTCAAATAGCAGAAACATTACGGATACTAATAAAATATATTAAATAAACTTTTAGATAGGTTAAAAACACAGAAATTTTCTAACTTTTTTGTTGTTGATGAAACGCAATTAATTTTATCTAATATGGCGGTTTACATCAGATAATCAAATCATAAAAGTAGGTAATAAAACCTTGATAAAAGTTAAAAACACTCTCTATGATAAAATAACCGTTAATCAAACCAAATAAATTAAAATGTAAAAGAAAAATACTAATAGATCATAAGTTTCGATAATAATCAATTTTTCAAAGATAAAGTCGAAACCTGTAATCTAATAGTATTTTTCATTTTATTTTGGTTTGTATTGTAGCAAAGCTTTTATTAAATCTTTACAATAAATGAAACAAAAACTACAGAATCACAATTAAATAATAATAATGAATATATTCATAGTATATTTTTTTAGTATATTCCCAAAAGGGTACATAATATCCTCAAGTAATGGATTGTATAATGTTTGTAAACGGTTAAATTGATCCAATGATCGAATCATTCAGTGTTTTATTGATTTATAAGTTGAAAGTTAGAGCTAGTCATAGTTAAACATATAAACTGGGAATACATGCAGCATTGGGACGACCTGGACAACTAAGACAAGGGAATGATCTTCTAGTGGAATTTTAGACATGAACAATAACTTACGAGTAAACTGTGAGACAATAATTATGAATTCACATTCTAATAATGGCAAAAAACCAGCTTGCAGGAGTCAAACATGGGTCTTCTATCAATCATAAATAATCGTTAATAAATAATTGGATATCCTTTGAGCTAACGTGTCTTTAGACTTATTTCTTTGTTCCAGCTGTGTAACATACTGATCAGGTAATAAATGTAATCATAGGAATGAATAATCGATGCAAGAATACAAAAATAAATATTTACCGAAAATGTGTTTTGCTGGGCGACTCCCTTTACGAAAACCTGTTTTTTTTACAATTCTAAAATATTTTGCACAAAACTGGATTGCATAAAAAAACTTTTTAAATACTAAACTTACCTTTCTAACCCATAAATATAACATGTATGTGTCTTCTATAAAGAGAGCTCTTCTGTGATAATATCCTCACACTTACATCACTTCGAGAGTGTCGTTGACCGCCCTGACTGCGCATAGAGTTCCACCGTCGAAACTCCATCCCACCCAGGTTGTCTTCGGGTAATTGGGGCAGCGATTCACAGGACGACTGTGGCGAGGAGGGTGGCCGCGGCAGCTCTGTATCGTCCTGGACCAAATACATTTTAAATGAAACAACACTGAACAGTGACAAACGGCATAAGTTGGTTCTTTCAACAACCCACCTTCGCATGCCTCTCCTCATCACCACCTCCAGAACCCGAGGGGGGGCGGGGTCGAACAATGGCCTCAAGCATAGCCCTCTCCTCGGCATCAGAAGCCAGCTCTTCAACCTCCTCTCGCAAGGTCATCATACTGGTGGAAATGGTGGCCCCCGATTCGCGAACCATGTACTGCCCGAGGTCAGTGCTGCCCGATGGATGAGTCATCTCAGTGGGGCCCCACACGGCCGAGGAAGCTTCGGTCTGAAGGACGACACAGACCAATGAATCAGGGTTTATTCACTTTTGAAAAATAAAATTCCATGACCATTTCGTTATTGAGGAGAGTCAAGAACATTCCAGGGCTGTATCGAACCTGATCGAATACTTCGAAGAAAGGCGTTTCAACCATCTTAATAATATTTATCTTAATTAAAATCATGTCCGAAATAAAAAGGGACAAAAAGACAAAATGGAGAAACCTTATCCGGCCCATAATTGTACAAATAGAGCGTTGAAGTAGACCAAATCGGTCAATCTATTTTTGCACAAGTGAGTTCCTTTAGTGTGAATAACTATTGTGAGTCTTTACTGTCGAATATGTCATATTTATAGCAAAGCGTCTTTCTGAAGAAATGTTTTTAAGTCAATTTAACCAGTTTGCTATTGATTTGCCCGTTCTTATACCGAAACAAATTGATTACGATATCAATGGTTTCAACGCTCTTATCGAAACAACTTGATTACGATATCAATGGTTTCAACGCTCTTATCGAAACAACTTGATTACGATATCAATGGTTTCAACGCTCTTAT
>JAUZNC010012551.1:7621-29767 GCA_034780395.1 Vannuccia rotundouncinata | reverse complement strand
AAATAAAATCGATTGTCAACTAATTTAACATCACTTTATACAAACTATAGAAATACATTAACAGAGTTCGACAATATCAAATATAGAAGGAATACAATCAATGACAATCATTATGATTTGATTCCATATTTGAAGATATAGTTAATATATTTGAATATAAATAGAATTAAATTACAAAACCTAAAGTGACAAATAAAATTATCAAAATGCGAGCTCTTATTCTAATAGAACAAATAGTATCTCCAAACTCATAAATTTGATTGAACAAAATGTATTTACTGATTAATAATCAATAGTTTTACTTTCACAAATAAACTTTGCTTTTAAATTTAAATTTTTAACATGGAAAACAATCAATGATGATGTAAATTTGATGATTAGTCAGGTAAAAAGATATTTTCCAGATATTCTTTAAGTTTTATAGATTAGAGAATACTAATAACAAGTAATTATTTAATGTCTATTAAAAATGCAATGATGTTAAATATTGTCGTTAATTTTTGTTAATATTTATTGGTTAACAAATGTTATGTACTTGTACAAAAGAACAATATTTCAAAGTTTAAATAAAGATAGATTGAAATAAAAATAACGGTAATTTCACATCTACATCATCTACTTCAACTGCCTGAATAAAAAGTAAATCACAAAGGCAAAATTGAATTCACTCCTCTATTGCTGTGGGTACAACTGTACAACTACAATTGAAGTCTGTCTTCATTCGCTCCATTACTCATTCCAAAACGAAGAGGAAGAGACCAAGTGGACAGTTGGAATTCGATTTCCCCCATTTTTTTTCGAGTCACTATAGGAAACATAGCCTTTTATGGTACTAGTTGCGGTCAAGTGCTCGTTGGAACAGGGGGAAGCCAGGGTGTTTGTCTGCAAATGGAGATTTATCTTCGGGCTCAATTGCTCGAGTTGTACTAGCCGCTAGTCCTCTTCTGTCGCGAGGCGAGGCTGGGAACTATAATTCGAATCGAGGAGGACACGGAAATGCCAACCTCAACGCAATATCAATTTAATCCAACGCTTATTTATCAAATTCAGCCAAGTGTGAGTGACAAGCTGTTTGCCCGGAATGTAAGAAAAAGAAAAATCATCCCAGAATTTCTTTCTCGCGTGCTGGTATCATAATATATATGTTTTCCATCTCTGCTCTTCTTGGAGAGGCAGCTGATGCTTCTTCCTCTAAAAGGATAGTAGTCTAAAGCCGGAGTTGTGTGCCCCTAAAGCGGCAAAAAACTGGGAATTGGAGTGAACTAAATGCTACAGTCAAGTGAACAGTGAATTTGTGAGTTGAGAGTTGAGACTTTTTGTCGTGATATATTTTTGCTTGTTATATAAACGATTGCTGATCGCACCCGGCCTGGCTTTGACAACGATTTTGACAGAAATTATTTAAATTTTAACAGATTTTTCATGACTAAAAGATATTCAAAATACGAGAATTATAAAGCTTTCAACTTGATTCTTCGCGTTCTTAAAATAAGGTCTAAGTTCTTGTGCATTTTTTATTTTTTACATCATTTCAGAAAATATAATAAAACATAAAATTAATTATGTTAATGTATTATTTTAAAAATCTGTATTTAATAAGTATTGAAACTCCACAACGAAATTTAGACAGTATACATTTAGAATATTCTCAAATACGTAATAAAATTTTCTAATTTCTAAATATAAAAATGAAGAAAGAAAAATAGCTATTTGGAAGGTTACAATATCATTAAATTACATATTGAAAGTCGATTTTCTTAAATTGGGGAAATAATCTTATTTTTTACGGTGTACGTACCACATAACCTTTACCATTCAAACATTGAGCATACATTGGATGGGGGGGGGGGGTGTGCACGATAGGCTTCTTCTCTAATGTATTTCTGCACGTCATGTCATTTACTTGAGTCTTAATATGTACCTATACAAATTATTCTATAGCTATAGAGGAAATATAGTGTGATGCAAATATCTCGGCTAAAAGTTGGTCGGCTTCCAAAGAGTACTGAGCTAAGGGACTTTTCAAGATGCTTGCATTTCACACAACTCTGGGAAAAGTACAAATATTCAATTAATTTAGCCAGATAAGGATTTGAGTCAACTAATATACATAACAAATTTTATCTTAAATACAGAGCTAACATTATATTAAATGTTGAGACTACTTCTTTATTAAATTATTGAAACAAATGTATAATTTGCATTATAATTAATATGATATGATATAAATTATTTTGAAAATGATGACGTATAAACTTTCATTTATTGTCATTGTTGTTCCAGCATTTCTACGGAGAAATGCATCAAAATAACCAAAATGCGTTTGGGTTGTTAAATTAATAGATCACATTAGTTAGCTATGTACAAAAGTTATAGAATAACGAAAAAACTTTTAAATGCTATAAATTGTAAAATGAAATAAAATTTACCGAAGCCATAAAGAAATAAAGTGTTGATAGCATATACTATGTAAAAGAAATATTTCTCTCAAAAGAGGAGTTTTATTCGATGTAGAATTTGAATTACTAAAGTAAGCTGCACTTCGTTCTTCTAATGAAGGAGAAACAATTTTAAAGGTGGAAAATAAAAAAAGAACAAATTTAATCACTTATCCAGACTCTGCTTTTCTCTTGCAGAATGTATTTATGGTTGATGAAAAAATTGATTGAACAGATGGTTCAGACAATATTTATGATGAATTCACAAATACATCAGTATATTACAACCGAATTGTCTCCATTTTATATTTATAAACATAGTTCAATTTTGTTTTAATTAATGTAGGGTTCATATAAGGTTCTTATTCATATAAGGTTCTAGGTCCGAATATATTATAGTGTCTTAAAAAGTCTATAGTAAAACATGACATTTGATTCTATAATAATGGACGTTAAATTAGCTTTATAACTTATATCAGAAGAAACTTAATTATACAAAAACTATTATATAATTGTTATTATTGTTATTATTGTTTCCTCCATATTAATTTTTGTTCGATAATAAGCTCGGTGATTGAAAATATTTTTAAGAAATGTCCATTCATATATATTTTGTATACCGTTTTCTTTCTTTTTTAGTTGGTAGGGAAAATGGACGTTGCTCGCCCTAGCAACAGAGGAGAGATAGTGGCCGCAATGCGAAGAATTCGGGTGAGTTAACGTCACGACATTATTGATTTTATTGATTATAATCGTAAAGGGACTGTTGTAAAAAGAGGATTGTTTTTAAATTAGACAAAACGTCTGGCTGAGGTACTGTGTATTAAATATATAAGAATTTATTTTAATGTATTATTATTCCAAATTGGAAGGTTTGGAAGATTTTACCAAAAAATTAATTTCCCAAACTGTTTTTTTTTAACTATATAAAGTTGTTAAATCAATTTTAATATCAATTTCGTTTATAAAAGCCCAAAATGTTGCAATATGTTGCATAAAATTTTTATATCTAACAAGCGGAGTGTTTTGAAAGTGTCAAATAATAAATATGGATCCATAGTGAATAGTCGTAAAAATTAAATAGTCGTACATAAATAAGTCGTATTGAAAAAGTATTATTTAAAAAAAGAATTTATATAATCCTATTTAAAAAGTCTTATTGAAATAGTCGTACTAATCATTAGTTTTATATGAAAAAGTCGTATGAAAATTTGACTTATATTCAAAATATCATTTTTAAAAAATCGTATTATTTATTGTCATCTAAATAAGTATTCTAATACTTTAGGTGTTGTACTATAATTCAACGTGATTGAAGTGTTGAAAAATCAATAATATTTCACGGATTTTCACAATCATTATAGTTCACTTGTATATTATTTTACGACTTATTAAATTACGACTTTTAACTACGATTTTTTAAGTACGATTATTAAAGCACGATTTTTAATTTACGATAAAAGAAATACGATTATCTTAATTTTATGACTTTTCACTTTGAACCCATAAATATACAAGATTACCCGTGAAAAAACAGAGATAGCTTATAGTAAGCCTGAACTTATAAATATTTGTTAAGTTTATCAATATATAATAGGTCGGAGTGTGTTAGAGAGGTCAATAACAAAAACATACAGGTAAAATACAATAAAAGTAAAATGAAAATATTCTTTATGTAAAATTAACAGCTATAACTATAATAAAATTTAAATTTAATAATAATTAAATTTTCAAAGCATGTAAGTTATGAAGCGAATGAAGTAAATTTTATTGTTATAGTTTTTGCGGTTAATTGTACACATAGAGTGTTTTATTTTACTTTTAACGTATTTACCTCAATATTTTTAAGATTAAGCCTATTCTAAAAAATCTGGAAAATTTACTAAGCTCAATGATAAAACATTGAAATCTTTCTAAGTCAGTTCTAAGTATTTTGTAAGTTCTTAGAACAATAAATACAATAAAATGAAATAAAACTCTCTTTCTATGTATATTTCCTGCAGCGGTGTACTTTCATTCAAAGTTATTCATTTTTCAGTACGAATTCAAAGCAAAAGCAGTGAAGAAGCGTCGTGTCATTCTCTCTGTATCCGTGGAAGGTGTTTCGGTTTTGCTCAGAAAACGGAAAACGGTAATTATTTGGATATGTTATTCAACTTTTATCTACAAACATTTTGCTCCTCTGTTGTTTTTTATAGAAAACGTTTCCTTTTTGTATTAGTCAATTAAATTCTATATCATGTTGGTGCGCTTAGCTTTATAAAGTAAATACTTATCTTTTCGATTACATCAAATATAGTTCATAAATAGTAAAACATTTTATGAAAACGTAAATTACAGAGTTATACAAAGAGAATAGAGTTTGAATCATTGTATATAATTGCATATAATCTAAAATGTATGAGAAGTTATGATTATATTTTGAAGTTATTAAATAAAAGCGTGAACAAGCGTATAATATCGAATATAAACAAGAAACAGTTTATCTTAAAAACTGAAAAACTAACAATTAATACAAATAATGAGGCAAAAATTTATAATTGTAAAATTTATCAAGTGCCGAAAACAAAAGACAATTTTTAGAATTTTTTTATAGTCATACAAAGTGGAGAAATTTTTTCTATTTTCTCTCTTTTGTTTACCCATTGATATAATATATTATTTTATTCGAAATGCATGTTGAACTTTTTAAGATTATCAGATTATTTTGACTATTTTGAAATTTTGTTGGTGATCATGAAATAAAAATTGGGACAATTTCATAAAGTTATTCGTTAAAAGCTTTTGTTGATATTTAATTAATTTGCGCGAAATGAATAAATTAATAGCGTAACATATTTACGGGTTAATTTATTTCGAAAAGTAATCAGAAAATGGACACAAGTTATGGATTTCCGGATTTTTATTTTAATCAAATTATTAAAAAAGTTTGTTTGATAGACATTTTATTAATTAATCCCACTAAAAAGTAATATATTAAGAACTTTTTGACATTGAACACTGAACCTATTGATCGAGAATTAAAGTTTGTATCCTACAGTGAGATGTGACAGAATATAAAGCACTAAGGTTGATGTGGTTTGAAGGAATTATTGATATGTTTTTGTGCAATTTAGATTATTTAACATTCCGAAAGATTATGAAACTGATCATATAAATATTCCAAATTAGTGGAAATGATGTAACAAATTGATGTAACAATATTTGTGGCTTAACATTATAAGTTTTGTAATTTAGTTAAATGTAAAATGCAATGTGAATGTTTAGAAAATTTGTTTACAATTTATTAAAAGCGAAAAAACGTGTGGTATACTTATTTTGGAAGAGAAATATTGAGTGCCTTAATAAATTTAGTTCGAATAAAGACTTTAAAATTGGTACATAATATTTGGGAGGAAAAATTCCGTGCGAAATTTTTTCAAATTTATTCTCTATCCTTGTTGACTTTTTAATTTCAACAGTTGATAATCTTTAAATTGCAGAAGTTGAAATTCTGGAAAGAATCAAGATCCGTGTTATTTCAGCATCCAATTCACAGGTAACTCTTTGTTTTAGTTCAAAACGAAGGTACAGTTCAATTTATTAACACGATTTAATTAAATTAATTAAACAGAAATTGGATGTAAAACAGTGGCGTAGGAAGATATTTGATAGTGGGGGGGGGGGGGCTTGCGTGGAATTTTTTTCGAGTTTCAGGATTAGAATGCAGGAGAATGCATCTCAGGAAAAAAGATGAGAGGAAGTGTATAGGGGTATTGAGACAAAATGCAATGTCTACGCAGCATATGCGGCTTGATATCACCAAACTTTTTTTACATGGCTTACAAGCGGAAATCCATGTTAGTGTGTTTGGGGGAAGTAACGCGTAAGAACCCCCCCTGGCTATGCCCCTTGACTGTATCCAAGTTTTCAATACAAATCTATTTATTTTTAATCATATACTAATATGATTAAAATATGTTACATATTTGACATCACTGCGATTGAAATAAATACTAAAAAAATTAACACAGTTAAATATTCTATAGTTACAAAAATCATAAAATACGGAAATACCTATGTATTCATAA
This sequence comes from Vannuccia rotundouncinata, assembly GCA_034780395.1. Taxonomy (NCBI): domain Eukaryota; kingdom Metazoa; phylum Platyhelminthes; order Proseriata; family Coelogynoporidae; genus Vannuccia; species Vannuccia rotundouncinata. The sequence goes on along the minus strand of JAUZNC010012551.1, from coordinate 23,259 downwards.
TTTATCCCAAACAGATGTACAATTAAACTGTTCAGAAATATAGTATTTATTATTAAACATAAATGTAATTGAAATATGTTACAAATTTGAAAAATAAAAGCATAGATATGTGAGAGGGAGAATTTTCCAGAAAAACTTATGATCTAGTAAAAACTCCAAAATGATTTCTTCGTCTTTCTTTAATTGCGATGAACAAAGTCTCTAGCTTTTGAACCAAGTTCAAGCTAACGGTTTTTTTCCTTGAAAAGGTGCAAGATCATGTAGTGATTCAAATGTTGCTGTGAAATTGTGCTTCGTAAATAGGTGTTAATTCGCCTGAGCAAAGAAAATTTTCGTTCACCCTTCGCTGAAGTAACTGGAAAAGTGAAGTAAAATTAATATTCAGCAGTTTGTGGACTATATTTAACAGAAATTTGCAAATTGGTTGTTCATTAAAGACATCACAAAGAGTATCAAGTTTTGTTACCAATTTAAATTTCCCTTGAAGAAGATCAGGGAGCATTTCCTGTTGTACCTTTAACTTGGAAAATCAAGATCACCTTAATGCGTGGTATGTTAATTTTTTTTATTGATTTTTTAATGTATTGATTTTTGTTTAAATTTTGCAATCGAACAATCCAATAGCAGTTTTTCAATCAGCCTTGTGACTTTGAAATTCTTCTTGTCATATCGACGGTGAATTTCACATTTAGCAGAATCATTAACTTCGAGGAATTGCTGGCGAAAATAACTGTTTACTTCAGTATAATAATGCTTCTCTTGGCCATCATTTAGTCTTGTGGGTATTCTTTATTGTCGAGGTAGAGTTGGTGGATCTGTTAGTTCAGTAGAGCTCTGAACAACGTCTGAATAAAACTGGTCCTCAAATTTATCCTCGCTCCTTATGCGTTCTATTTAGGTGGTGAATGTATCCATTTACAGCTTGAAATGCATCTTCTGCTGAAATGTTTTTCTTGTAGTGTCGTTGAAAGTTGTTCAGCTGATGAAAATAAATGAAGGGATAATTGAAGACCAAATAAAGTTTAGAACTTTTCAAGCAAGAATAATAAACCTGCTGCTCTTCTTGAATATTCATAATTTGATCCAAAGTGGTTTAATATTAGGTGAGTCCGAGTCCTTGATCTTTTCAAAAAAACTTGACGCTTTGGTGAGTATTTGAACAACTGGATCAATTCGACAGAAAAATCTAGAGTGTCTCTAATTGCTTTACTTGATCTTGAAAAATCTTGAAGTGTGAGGTTCAAAGAATAAGCCAAGCAGTGTACTGATAATGCACCTGTAACTTCTTGTTGGATTGACTTGGCGACACCAGAAATCCTTCTTGCTATCGCCGTCATAACCCTGGCCACGACAATCTGCGATAGGCAAATTTATTCGAATAAGTATATCCTTTATTGAGGCTAAAATTGTTGCGGCTCTAGTGTCAGGAACTTGTAGCAGACCTATGGGATTTCAGTAACATTATATTGTTCTGAGACTGACCTCAAACAAATATCTAATTGTTCGCGGTTGGCACAATCTCGTGTCTCATCACATAAAAATGAAAATCATTTAGCTTCTGATACTTCTGAGACGACCTCTCCAAGAACTGTATGAGCCATTCATATAGGATATTCTTCAAAATTATTCTAACTAGGTATACAATTATATATGTAAAACTGTACTAAAAAAATATATTATACTAGAATTGAAATATCTTTCTATGATAAAAAAGTGTATATATTATAATCCTACGTATTGGTATACTTTCATATATCTATTATACGTTTGCTATTTATTAGAATTTATATCCTTATTCTCTGCTAAATAGACAATTTTATCAACAATTATATATTTTTAGCGAAATATACACTATATAGAGATAGAGTAAATATAGTTTCTTTGTATCTTTAGGACACTTTAGCTCCCCCGCTTCCTACGCCACTGTATAATACCATTCTGAATTAAAACTTCAATACGTAGTTTTATATTTAAACTCAATATTTAAAATCAATATTATAAAATTTAATAAAAGCTTGTTAAACCATCACAACCCCTTGTCGGTAAAAGGTTAATCAAATAAGAGTTCAACCCAATTTTGCGGCTGGAGAACCGTTTAGGCTTTCAATTATTCCATTATTTTAATTTATAATTGTGTCTCTTTTTCCCTGGTGACCGGTTTTTATTCTACTATCTCACCACGTTCCTATCCTCTCCAGAGTATTTTACGTGTCGCATGATTCTCAAGACCTCAAAATCTTCAGCTATATAGCTCGTGACACAACAACAAATCTTTTTATGTGTGTCGTCTTCAAATCGTATAGAAAGGTGGGTGCATTGTATATGTGTATAAATTTAAAATCGGATAGTTAAACAAAGTGACTCACATTCAAATAATAAACAATTTAATGACTGTCATAAATAGATAATTTCAAATCTGAAACAATAACCGATTTATTTTATTAAAATTTTATATATATATCTATAAATATAAATATAAACGCACGAATTTTACAGCAATACTTTCCATTTAGATTTCACTAAATTGAGCGCGTAGTATATAATTTTGTTTTATTAACTGCATTTTCTACTGTGCTCAGAAATGAATAAACGATATTGAAACTAAACTACAAACTGTTCAGCAATTACGTTTTGCATTACTTGTATCTTTTAGAATCAGGCAATAGGAATTGTGGGTACAATCGGTCAGGCTTTCGAGGTGTGCCACAAATTGAATTTGGACAAGGACAAGACAGGTAATTATCAACCATCCGAAGATTCCAGTGCAACTGCAACGAAAATAGGTGAGATATGTCGACTATTATTTTAAGGAAATAAATTATGTCTTCCGATTAATTTTATATATGATTAGTTAAACAATTTCATTTGATTGGATGGACTTAGATTTATGCTACGTAAGACTATCGTGTGATTGGTTGTTAAGTCTTTTGAATTGTGTCAATTAATTGGTTGGACATGGATTATTTATTCTTTATATTGATTTTAGATAATTTTAAAAAATTATTTCTGAATAAATTATTCAATTAAAATTATTATTAGTTTGATTTAATTTGTTTTCCTCACTATTTTATTATTAAAACATTTTTAATTTCTGTAAATCAAATAAATTATCTTAACTATAAAATAGATTTAAATTAAAAAATAAAATATATAGATCTTAAGGAAATGTTTACATTCAAAGTAAATTAATATTTTAAAATTAATTTAGAAAACACACATTTTTATTTATAATTGTAAAATAATTTTTACTGAAAATGAAGCTTTTATAATAATTTCAAAACATTTTTTACACTAAATTCTCATTATTCATATATTGTTGAATAAATATATTATAGGGTAATTTGCACGGTACTACATGTATAGTTAAAATGATTTAATTATTTGTAAACGTTAATCGACTGATTTATCCACTTGTTCATTGTGAATAACTGAAAAAATACAATTTCTTTCATAAATGTTTTGTAGATGTCATTTAGAAAAAGAAACTGGCATTATCACATGATTTATCTTATAATGAACATATATTTAAATGTGATATATATTATAATTATGAATATTAAATAGTAGGTATAACAGACATATAACGCCTAAATACATCAATTAAAAATATAATTATTTTAAAATGCTATTGCATTTATCTGTAAAAACATTGCTAACACGACCTCACCTGCCCACACATAAAACAAATGCTATTTTATATAGAGAATAAAGTATGTTGGTACGTTTTTTTTATTCAGAAAAAGATATTAAAACAAAATGCATTCACTTTAGTTAAAACGTTAAAATATTCCAATTATATTTACCTTGAAATTACTTCAAAACATTTACTATTCATATTTCCGTTTTATACATATTTTCAAGGCAATTTAGAAATACTGATATTATATAATTATTGACTATTTGACTATTCGCATTTTTCTTTTATAATTTTCGATAAATGTATATTTTAAATTTTAAATAGACATTATAAAATACAGTTTGTAGGTATTAGTTGACGAAAAGCGACTTTTTAAAAAAATCTTTTATCCAATAATCAAATATATTTGCGACACTATACAATTCAGTGTTCTTTTCACTTTGTAACGATAAGAAAACACGTGAAAAACTATCTATCAACATTTGTATTAATCATTTTTTAAATAATTAGAACCATAGGGAGTTAGTTATGAAATTGCCTCTCTATTTTTTCAGACAGTTGTGAGAGTGAGACGTATCGATATACTTCAGAAGACAGTGAGAACCCTTACTTCGGAGGTTCCGAGTCACAAAACAGCACCGCTAATTTTCCGACGCTCAAGAAAATCGATGAAGTACTCTCCCAAATTGAAATTCGTCAATTTGAAAATTCATCCAACGACACTGTACGACATATCTCCTGTTACCTTTTCCTATGGATGCAATGCGTTTAAATTAGCGATCCTTAATGTATTAACTAAATTATCGTTTACCTTAAAACGTTTATTAAACTATAATTGTAAAATGCACTGAATGAAATCTTTAATTTTAGCAAACATAATTCAGAAAACAACTTATAACTACAAAACATTGTACTCCCTGTACTACACTACCTTCTCAGAAGAGTCCTAAACGACCAAGCCTCACAATCCCCTCTCCAACCTCTATGACGTCATCAGCCACGCTAGGCCTCTCTATCAGACAAGCCAGTCCCGAAGAACAGACGGCTAGTCTTGCTCTGGCTCAAATTCAGCTGCTGAAGGATCAGTTGGCCCTGGAAACGTCGGCTAGAATAGAGGCTCAAGCCCGCGCGAAACAGTTGTTGGGGCAGAACAAACAACTTCAGGACTACCTTCATCATCTTGTCAATAGGTAAGACGACGAAAATTGAAGTAAAATATACAAATTAAAATAACCAAAAATAATCAACTGTAAATTGCTAAAATAAGATAAATACATTTTTTTAAATTTTAATTAAAAATATGAAATTGAGATGATCACATAAAATTATTTCTTATTCAAACCAAGGAATTATTTGAAGCAGGTATTGCCCCTTCCATATTCCAGTTCAAATCGGAAATTTAATTCATAACATAATCTATAACTATCTTAAATTTGTACTTTAAAAAAGTGAATTATTCGCTTTCCACTTAGAATATTTATTATACTATTAATACTATTTTGTTTGACTTTATAAACATAATACCAGTTTTTTAGAAAATGGTTTTATAAATGTAATAAAATTTAAACATCATTTACTGATTTTAAGTACACGTCTTAAGTAGAAACGTAAAGTACATTCTTTTATTAAACGCATGTTTAAATAATCATCATCCCTTATGCTAATTAGATTCAATTTAGCATTTTTGACTTACCAAGTTACCAAATAATTTACCAACCTAATCCATCGTCTTTCATCTCATCCCAGAGTTCCTTCATTACAAACTCTAACTCTTTTCAAAAAGTGGCAAATAGTCCAAACTCCTTAGCCAACTCTGTGTATCTCCCCTATAGCCACTCTACCTTCACCCCTATACCCCTCCTGTTCCTTGTCCATAACGTTTCTATATTCCTTGAAACCGGAGGATGGGAGTAGAACGGTATTTCCTGACGAAATGTAATCAACCATAAAGTTGGTGGGGAAATGTATTCCCAAACTAGCGAAAAACTTGAGATCGTTTTTTCCCCTTTCGGTCTGAATGAAGTTCTTGTTATACAAAGGTGGATCTTAGCACCGCCAGTAAGTTTCCGCTTTTCTCACTCGGGTAGCTCGTCTTTTTTCGCTTCTTTAATCAGATAAAATCACACTTATAGTTTCCATAATCTTCTTCGAAAACGATGTTTCAGTTTGAAAACTATTGTACGCCTATGTTATTTAACTTAATTTTCAGTGAATTAATTAGATCAGATTATATGGCTTATGGATTTAATAAACAGAATATTAATTCGTTACAAGCAAGTGTGTCAAGGGTCGAAACAAAAAACATAGCTTATATATGAGTGACGTTGTAATCTATAATAAAGATTTTAAGTGTTTTAAAACAGTATTAAAGCCAATAATGGAATGCTCTATAGTATAGTGGAGTATTTTTTTATCCTCAGATTATTCAATGAATATATATTTTAAATAAAAAATTCACATCTAATAATTCAAGCATTTTATAATTTAATCTTGATAAAGTAAAACTTTAATATTAAAAGTTCTCCATTACTTCATATTTAAAGCCATCTTTTATACTGCTGGTTGATGAACTTATTATAGTTAAGTCAATAGCAAAAAAGAAAAAATTATGAACACTTTCAAAGAATTAACCAATTTTATGTTGAAAATTTCATTTAATTTTAAATGAACAACTTGCATAGGGTTTTCTATTATTTCATTAAAAATTTTATTATTTGGAAAACTCAACAACAATTGTCTAAACTATAAACTCGATATATAGACTATTTTAATAATTTTTATTAAATTTACTAATTTATTAAAAACGTTATCCTTTTTAATTTTTTCTAATCGTAACCGGAAATTAGATCAATTACATGTATTGCTAAACAACTCTATACCGATTAATGTTTATATATTTCTAGAATGTAAAATATCCACCATTACAACAACATATTATTTTATTGAAAGAAATATGAACGATCTTTTCCAATAAAATTTGTATAGTATTAACCAGCTGAACTAACCGATAACATCTATAACTGATTACATGCACTGATTAAATTGGTTAAAATACGCCAGTCCTTGTTTTGTGGCTTTAGGCCCGACGATTCGTCAGACATTGATGGTTACCGAAGTATAGGATCTAAGATATTTGTACTAGCATAAAGATAATTTACTCCCATAGTTTCTCAGGAAGAGGGGTTGATTATAAAATGGATGGGGTTTTTTTCTCGGCTGTATTTATACAAACACACATACATTGAAATAAATGTATTTTGATAATGGGAAATTGGTATGAAAACAGGTGAACTTCGGTTGGAAATGTCAGGGGGTATATCAGGAAAAATTGTTTTTATTTATTATTGGAGATTATTGAAACAATCTGATCGTGTAACTAACTTGCAAGGATTGAGATATGCCATATGTATATATATACCCAAAATGTGGCTTATAGTAAATTCATTATTTTGGTATTAATGTGTTACTGCATTTTTAAAATTATTATAATATATATTATGATTTTTTAAACAATTTTTCTTTGTTTCATAAATAAACAATATACATTTAGTTATACAGAACACCGTGATTGAAATGTAATTTATAGTAATTTCTGCCATATACTCTAAAAATACGAAAAATTATTGGCGTTATACCTTTTTATCATAAAAGTAAAGGACATGGTGGCGTATCTTTTTAAAAACAGAGAATAACAAGTACATTATTTTTAAATAAATCATTTAGAGATAGGATTTCACGTTGTCAGGAAACGTGTTTGTTTCTATTAATTTTTTATTTATATTGTAAAACAAATAAATGAACAACTCAAAAGGGACATAAAAATATCCCTTGGCGTCTTCTCTCTTGTGAAATGTCAGACATTCCACACTCGACCCAGCCAGTTAATCGAATTTATCTCTCAATCTATCCCCTGAAATAGAATTCAGCAGTTGGAACACGCAAGAAGCCAAACTGTAGACCCTCCGGTGACAACTGCAACAACGCCTTTCGTATCTTTCTCCCCGGAGGCAACAAAGGTGAGAACAATCAGTTTAATAGATAAACAATATTGCGTGTGTGGGAATCACATCGATTTTAGATTTCACTTGTTCATGTCATTTTTATGACGTTCAGCTGATACTTTGGATATCACAGATTCCAGAATTATTCTCGTGTTTCAAATGTTTAGTAAAAGCTTACTTGCTTAATTATCTCAAGACCATAATTGAAATCATCTCTGAGGCAATTCTATCCGAAATAAAATTTGATTTCTTGTCAATTATACCTATGTTTCATAATTTGAACAGTCAAATTAGTAGAATTTTTCAGTATGCAATGGTGATTGATTCAATATTAATTAATTTAAAAATAATTTCTTGATATTAATTATTTTCTTCAATCAAAGATCCAATTTAATATTTCTTTAGGGAAACAAAAAGTTTAATCTTTGATGACCATGTTGACATATGAAAAACATATATGAACACATTACACATACATATCTACATAGTTATAACTATATAGGATATTTAAATATATATTTTAAACATACCAAGAAATTGTACGATTTATATAAAAAAATAAAAATGTTATTTCCCGAAATTATTTGATGTTATTTTCATTAAAATTTAATTTAATTTTCATATAATTTTTATTTACATGTTTATCTAAAATGGGTAATTAATTATATCCATGAAGACTCATTAAGTAAAACAAAAAATATTATTTGCATATCACACTACTGAAAAAATAGCAGTAAATATTTCGAAATTTTCTATATAAATGTTATAACTATTTTGTGTTACTTAAAATATTTTCCTAATATTACACATGAACATACAAAAATTGACTAAAAATTTATAATTAATTCGAGAGACAAATGCCATATTTATAAAAAAAACTATTAATAAATTTACATTTCAAATATATGTGCAGGTATACGTTGTTTATTATTCTTGGCTTAGAAGAATAATGTTAAATTTATACATTTGTTAATATAGTGCAAATATTGAGAACAATATTAATGATACATAGAAACAACTGCAAATTTATTACTTATCAATACTAAAATTTCTGAAACAACACTGGATTAATCCTTCCATACAGTTTAATTCAATTGATACTTTTTGTCATCGTTTCTCTAGAAGGTTCTTTCGACCTCCTCAAAACACCAGCGCAAGAGTGATGCTGCAAGCCCTGAGGAAGACATTCGTCCACCGGCCATGTTCGAGACTCCATCGTTCGTCTTTGACCAGAAGATCGCACAACACACTAACCTCCTCCGATTAGGGAGCATTTTGGTCCCGGCTGGGAACCCAAATCCGCCGAATTCAAATGGTATAGTTAATATAATTATTTCCGTATACCATTAGAATTTTATTCAAATATTTCTACATCCATCTACTAGGAAATGGTTACCCAGCAACCGAAACTCAAGTCCATAACGACTGCATAGAATCCCCTGACAGCGGACACAAGGAGATGTCATCCGATAGCCTCAGTCAGGTCATGTTCTGGTCCACTTCGGTGTCTCATCAGCCCGTGTCCATCTCTCCGGATCCTCTACCAGCCCCGCTGGCGCTCAGTCCAGTCCCTACACCTCCGCCCCCGCCCATCAAGTCTGTATCCGCCGTCCCAAAGCTAAATCCCCCACCAACGGTACACCGTAACCCCAAGCAACGCCGCAAGCGCTGCCTCTACGAGAATGAAACAAGTACGAGCACTAGCAGTGGCACCACTGCGGCCAGTGGGAGTATGTATCTGGCGAGTCTCGGTGTAGGCGTGCGATACTCAAGCGAGAGTGTCGGGAACAGATCGTCCGTCACAGAGGACGAAAGCGCCGCCAATCTGACGGATGAAAATGCAAATTCGGAAGGTTTTGAACAGTCAACTTTTACTATGAATGACATCAAGGTGTCATGAGATCCAATTTTTCCAAAATTTTCTTATTATATAAAAGCAACATAATATATTAATATTTATGGAAATGGATCGAACCTTTGATACGCATATATGTTCATGGTTTGCATCGACTTTTAAGCATATCCTGATAAAGAATCTACTTATTATTTAATCATTTCAATCGAAAAATAAGGCTAACAGTTTTTTATATACCTACTGATAAATAGTTAAACAATATTTTATTTTTTGACATTTCACAGTTTTTGAATGCACAGTTATCTTCCACGAATTTTGGCCAAAACAGTTCTTACTACGGCCAATATAGTAGCTTCTTCCGTATTTCACAAGGCTCATTTTCATATTTGCAAATAAGACATTGTTTTATTAAAAATGTTATATTGCCAAATATGTCCCTAAAATTGCGATTTTCGCATATTTTCTATTTGCGAGTGGTTTTAAAAATTAAAATCCTTTTCGAATATTTCGTATTTCCCTTATTGGAAGATTCACATTAAGCCATATTCCTACTTTTTAGTCATAGCCACAGTTTTTAAAGATGTTACATATATAGATGATAATATACCAAACTCAAGATTTAATAAAGATTCATAAATTATGTACATTTAGTTTTAGTTCTAACAGTACAAACGAAATATGATTACCTGTATAAATTCTTTTCATAAACAAAGAATCTACATAACCTCGTTGTAGAAAGCAAGATGACCTGTTGCGATATAGTAACTTCAAAATATTTATACAATGATGTCGTGAGGTAATTTTTCTTGCCTGACGTATTTCTATATAACAGATTAATATAAAACCAAATTACTTGTTTAAATATTTCATTAAACAGTTTTTAAACCGTTCATTTATTTAAGACAAGAAGTAACATTTTAGTTCGGGAAATTTAACTTTCTGAAAATGTTCTGTTAATTCCGTCAATAGTATTACTTCAACTAGATTTAAAATGATTTAAATGAGAAAAATTACGCAATTGGGTCTTTGTATAGTGCATGATTTTATTATAAAATATTTTAGCATAGAATCATGTAATAATGGAAAACACTGAGATTTTCTTTATTGCTTGAAATTTTGAGATTTTGTATCTTCTTTTCTACACATGAATTTAATATTTTGGTAAGATAATTTATTTATAAAACTAGTAATATCTTACTTCACACTTCTATTTGTCATCGAAATATCTATCTAGAAATGTTTCTTTCATACATGATTGGATTGCTTAAATGTTCACATAACTTAATGCTTCTTGCCAGAAATATTGTCATTTTATTGTTTTAATATTGTCGATTATCTCTTAATCATGATTCATATATTTAGTTGATGTGTGTTACATGTATTCATTGATCACTCAATAAAATGTTTTTGGTTTAATAGTTTCTAAATATTTCATTGATTTAGAATGGGGTATTAACAACGAAACAATGTAAAAGAAAATTATTTTAAATCAAAAAAGGCATGTGCCGTCGTACGAGGTTAGTTTAAATATAATTTTTAATCTACACATAATTATAGGTACCACAGTAAATTGTACTTTGTAATGCTGTGAGATATAGCATACACTGTAATATAAGAGGAATGATATCGCTATTTATATATTAGGATTAACAAGCTATAAAGGTATAAGATCAACTTTGACCCTTAAATATTCGATTGAGAAGACACTTGATTGTGACAAAATTATGCTTTTAGTGTGCTTTTTATAAAATAAATCATAAAACCTATATTTATGGCTTATTGATATTTATCGAGAATCACTCTCGTCACAAAAATAAGTTTCATTTATTAAGAATGATTTTATTTATAAATGATAAGTTTTTTGGTTAGGGTTTGTTTTTGTATACGGTAATTTTTGTTGTATAATTACGTTCATTAATTTATGTATTGAAACATTAATTTAAAATAAAAAGAAATATATTATCTGATTTTTATTTTGAAACGTTTTCTTTACGGTAAAGTAATCTATCGAGTAACGTTTTCATTAAATAATTTAAATAATCGAGCATGATTTACAATATGTTTATAAATTTGATATGTTTTTATATTCATATAATTTATTTATATAAAATATTATTTTTTGAAACAGAATAATTGTAAATAAATTTTAATTAAATAAATAATTATTTATAGCTTTAGAATGATTCGCAATAAATAAAATTAAGTTTTACTTTTGAGAAAGTTGTGTTAATTGGACAGCAATTAAATTCAACAGTTTCAAATTAATATATTTACTCAACTGTTCATAAAAAATATTCTGTCATAACAAAAAAATTTTCTTATTATCAAAGACTTTTGTTCATTTTCAATAAATTAATATAAAAATATTAACATACCATGTTAATAGAACTTAAGTTTCAAATAATAATAAATGAGGACAAAACAATATATTATAAATAAAACCAATTTTTCTTTTCTTAGCTACCTCTGGTTCAAAAACAAATCGCAATATTTATGAACATAAAACTTTATTCCATTCAATTAATATGAAACATACTTAATTACATCTTGAAAAGTACATGTGAAATTACATTAATTACATTAATTACATGTGAAATATTGTATTAATATAATATATGTTTACGATTTGGAACTAACATATATATTAAAACATTTATTTATATATATATAATGCAGTAATTTATAAGAACGTTTTATTGTGTGTCAGTTTTATCTACAGAAACTGGCAGAAATTGGACGTTAATCTCTGGAAATGTTTCTGGGTCCATCCGAGTGCAATCTACTTCCGAAGGAATTATTATTTCTTCGCCAACCGACGAAAACTTAAAATCGCCTTCACTAACTTTGTCATTAATCCTAATATTCAGTTTTCCGCGAATATCCAAGGGATATTGAGAGTAACTAAAATAACTATTCCCAAAGTAAGGTTCTACGAAGGTTCGATTGAAAATTTGCTTGGTAGACAACACCACCCGAATTTGTAACACACCGGGCTCTCTACCCATTAAATAAATTGCAACTACAGCTCCCATCATATTTGCAGGTAGAATTATTCGATACGGCTCCCATGTTTGGCAGTTGCTATTGTTAATTATACTGGACCAGTTAAACAAGTCTCCATCCATCCGAAAGAAGAGTCTCTTACGACCATAGCGGTCACAAAGTCCTGTTCTTTTGTTCATCATTAAAAGCATCTCTATAAAGTAAAAGGTAATTATTTATTAAAAATAATTAAAAGAACAACTAAAATATACTGTTTTTCGATATTTTTAATTGTATATGCTTAAATTTTTAACTTAATTTTAATTCACCAAATTACGTTTTAGAATATAATTCAACCGAAAATTTACTTTGGATTATTTTTACTTCAATACTTATTAGATTTTATCAAGTTCGACAATTCGAAATCTATGACATAATTTTTAATATTGTTAATGTTATAATATGCATATTTCCACACTGTGTCGAAATAAATACAATTATTTCATTACAGCAGCTTCTATGTATATAATTAATAAATGCGATTAACTATTAAGTTATATAACATAGACAATAAACATTCTTTAATAAAGATATTTTCAAAGTTGGTGTCTCTTTTAATTATAAAATTTATATTTTTGATGGAAATCATTCTAGTTTAGAGCAATAAAAACAATATTTTATTACAATTTACTCATTAACATATCTATAATAATGTTACCTTGCGTATGAAGAGGAAACATTTTGTCATCTGGAATACAAAAAAGTCGATACTTAAATATTGCAAAAGGACCATTGATAGTAAATAATAAAAATATTAAAAATATATAGTTCAAAATCAGAATTATTATTTGTTATTTTTTATATTATATATCAGTTTTTTAAATCTTTTAAAATATAATAATCCAGAGTTTTATACTAATATGGAATGGAAATTAGATATGATTTCACTAAGCACTTAATCGTAATATTTATTCGTAACTTTTCATTTCATTCATTTGTATTTTCATTTTTTTCGATATATATATATATTTATATAATTTCAAATCGAAAGTTCCCACCGCAAAATGACTCTTGTAAAATTTTTCAAAAGTTTGTCAAACGTGTCAATTTATAACAAATCTATAAATGTTTGTGAACGCTTAACTATTTTGTGATATTTAAGTTTAATCCTATCATAAGTTTATTTCAATGCATAAAATTTCAGTGCTTGTTGATAATGTATATTAAATTATATTAACTCCTCCATGTAAAAAGCATTAAGTTTGAATAAGATAAAATAATTCTCTAAATAGTCATTATATATTATAGAATACGAAATTGGTTAACCTGACAAAATTTAGAATATATATTAAAAATTATAAATCCCCTAAAATTAAATTTTAAAAAATAATCTTACCTGACGTGGAACCTATCATTTTGGAAAATTTATCCTCCGGAGTTAAATCTTTGTCGGCTCGCTCTTCTTCCACAAATTTAGTTACAAGTTGAAGCAAATGGTCTAATTTGGTTGAACACGTCTTTACTTCTATTTTGACTTGTTGTAATTCCGTCTCCAGATCATCCGTTGTTTTTTCCGGTTTTTGTGACATTACAAATGTTATTAAATGTTTTATCTGAAATAAGTCAAATAAGTGTTCAATAAATTGTTACATAATTGCGATGGGATATATATATATATATATATATACAACATTAATCAAAAACTTTGAAACAAAAATTTCATCAAACTTTATGTTTACGCATAATTCTTATAGCTCGATGTTATATATCATTTTTTCTGTTTTATCTTTGTTTATATTATATGTGCCTTTATTGATAGTCCGTCATATTATATATATTTAATCATATTAAAAAAATATTTAATTTTGTATTATAAGAGTGAGTTGTAATTTACAGTATTAAATTTTATTTTCTGTAAAAAAATTTACTACAAAAATCTATTTACAAATTTATATGGGAGGTTATAAGATATATCTACATTTAATGGTAGCAAATATTGCCTTTTTGTAACAATTTTCAATTAAAATCCTGTACCTACAATTTTTATATAATTAATAATTCAATTAATTGGTGCCTTTATTAGAAATTTGGATTTTATAATACCGTCGTTTTAATTATAATAAATAGTAAGGTAGTTGAAATTATTATATATTGTAAAATTTAAATTATAAAAATATCTAAATACTCACCTCAATAAAATAGATATAATATTAATGGAAATGAGACATTTGAAAATGCTTTATATAATGAATTATTTTTGGAAAATCCATTCTGATGGCTACTTATTAAAAATTGAAGTGTATGTCAGACAGATAAATGTATATGGTATCCTATTTTTAGTTTTACACTTCACATTTATCACTTATGCTTACGCAGTACTATTGCAACGTCATGTTTTTGGTCATTCCAAATATGTTTCCATGTGAAATGGATAATGAAATATTAATGAAATTTTGAGATATTCTTAGCACACATTTATTTCACATATGGATAGATTGCTAAAGTCAGGAATCTGTTCACCTACAATTAACTATGATGATGTAACAGTTTCGAAGTTCCGGTATAGAATTATTACTCTGTAGTATTTTTAACCCGGTTTGATAGTACTATATACTGAGTATCCTTAACCCGGTTTGATAATACTACAGAGAAGTATTAACCTGGGTTTATTTTACTTTCATTGGGTTGGTTATACTACCCTTTGAAACACAAATTTCAATAAAAAAACAGCTTCTAAATTTAATTTACATAATCAAAATGATCCTTTTTAATACAACATATTAATTAAAAAGTAGTTTCTAAGTTCCACTGACATAATCAAAATGATCGTTGGCAAAATATAAGTATACTGAACGATCGCAATTGGTTCACTCTGGCCCAACATTGTAGCAGTGCCATTGTTCATTTGTAAAAACAAATTTATTCGTATTCAAGAAGGCGGCAGTGGAAAGGATCTTCTTTTTCTTCTTTTGGATCATCTAGCGGCTACTAGTTGACTGGGCCCTGTCCGCGCCAAATTTCCTCAACGAAACAAGTGTTCTTTTTTTGAAATATTTCTTGACCTATGTCTCTCCATCCTCTGCGGTTCTTCAGTCGTGGCTTCTGTTTGTTGTTGGCTACTTTCCCAAGTGGGTCTTCCTTACATCTTCTCGTAGCTCTTTCG